>JASCZW010008319.1:0-52394 GCA_034211315.2 Aedes japonicus | reverse complement strand
GATCTTAGGCGTTTGAGACGTCGTAAATGTGCATTCCCCCAAGGTGGCTTAGGAGACGGCCTACGCATTGGCACAAAATCAACCAAGTAGGTCTTCTAACACGTTAGTGAAGTATTCCACAGCAGCATCAATGTCTTCCGTGGTTTCCAGGATGTGCCAGTCAGTTTCACGAAGCGCTTCTTTCAATCCTCAAAATCGGCACGACGGAAATGCAAGCCCTCGGACATCCGGAATGCTTGCAAATACAATTAGCTGTGAGAGAGTTGCCGTTATAACAATAGCGGGATGATTCGAATCAAGAAGAGAAAGCGGTTCTTACAGCTTCTTCAATCTGGCATGCAGCAAGCGTTTTTTCATTCACCAGACCGAAATCCAGGATTCGAGCGTTCTGATTGTAAATGTGGTTAACTTGAAACAGACCATGCAGACTGAATCCATCGAGTAACGAAGCGCAAGCAGCAGATATATTTGACTGCAATACGTCTACGGAAGGACGATCATTACTAGGTGTGTTCCAAACAAGACCCGATTGATTATAGTCGCCAAGCCAAAATAGCATGATCGTTATTTCCCAGATTTGAATGAATTGCTTCAATGGACTCTGATATGGTGATTTACGCTGAGTAAATCATTCTTGCGATCGGGTGGTAGATAAATAACACCAATACTGATAGAACAGCGACGCATCCTTAACCTTACCCACAGCTGTTCCAATGAAACGTTCACTGGGGTGGGATCGACATAGCCGTTGAAATTAGTTGAGATAGCAATTAACACTCCCCCTCCACGTGATTTACGACTATTTGAATGGTTGCGATCCGTTCTGTACACGGTGTATAACTCTCCAAAAATCTGGGCAGAGAATATTCTATCATCAAGCCACGTTTCCGTAAAAACGATGACGTCATAGTGACAAGACGAAACAGCTACGAAAACTTCATCAATTTTTGTGCGTAAGCCCCGAACATTCTGGTAGTACACCGTTAATTGATGAGCACCATCTTCGGCCGGATTGTTGCAAGCAGGTATAGCTGAATTTGAATCGATCTGAAATTTGGAGCTCCTTGATTGACGTGCAGTACCATTCATGACTTCGGCTGGACATATACTAATTCTAGCATTACCTGGACAAAAAGAAGTTGAATCTGGATTAGCCATAGCGCGTGAAGCCTTAGGTTCGCTGACGTGAACAGATGTCATTTCGTCCCGCTGGATGAGTGGTACGACCGGGGGTAACGTGCGTTCGGCAAGTTGGAAATCCCCCTCACCACCGAACACAGGAACGGAACGGCTTGGAAGACTGGAACAGACAGCAGAAGGGCAGCGGATCTCGATTGTGTCGACTGGCTTGGGGGCTTCCATTAAGCTGTGTGATGTGCATTCCGTTGTCTGCATGTTTTGACGACCGGATGGGTGACGACTTGATACTTTCATTGATGAACCACCGCTGGAAACGCGATGAAATTCAGGAAGCGAAGATGTGGAAATTTTATCGTACTTGCCTGAGAGTGGTTGTTGGGAGACCCCTACACCAGACTCGACCGCAGGGCCAGAACGGCTCTGATGGCAGGAAACAGGGTGATGATGTTGGCGGAAAATAGTTGGCGCGACTGGGTCGAGCGGCTCCGGGATCCCCATGGAGCGACAGGCAATGCGTTCTGCCAAACAGTAGCTGGATGCGACGTCTGAGCGTAAGAACTGACTGTCGGTCGGTACAGACAGTAAAGGATTGCCCATCGGAGTATCATTGTCGATGCAGTTGATAGTAAGTGCGACGGAGTTCAAAGAAGCGCTGGAACACGAGGATTGATCAGGTAGGGAACTGTTTCTAACGAAAACGTACTTGCTCGAGAGAGTGGTTTTTGGGAGACCCCTACACCAGACTCGACCACAGGGCCAGAACGGCTCTGATGGCAGAAACAGGGCGATGATGTTGATAGAAAGCAGCAGGCGCGACTGGGTCGAGTGGCTCGAGGTCCCCATGAGGTGATAGGCAGTGCGTTCTGGCAAACTGGAGCAGAGTGTGTTGCGGCGCTGATTACAGTGTGACATTGGCTTTGGGGTTAATGGAGATCCATTTCGGAAGCAGGTGTCGAAATTGCAGACCCTCCTGTTTCTCGAGATATCCGAATGGTAGGTGTATTCGTGTGAGGCTGCCATAAGTTTTTGAGGTATGATCCTCGAACTCACGGAACATTAATCCTTTCGGCCAGGTTTCAGCATTCAATGCCATTTCACGGAACTTGGGATCGATCCCAATTTTGTATGAAATGAAACTCATGCGAGTCTTATCAGCCCCTCGTTTTACGAGCGGAACGGCTTTGATTGTGTCAATGCCCTCTAAACAATCTTTCACTAGTCTTTCGACCGCTTCCGGTTGGACACTCGGGTGGATACGAGAAAGATACACCCAAGACAGCTCAACAGGCTCAGGGACGGTTATCACGCCAGTGTCGGCCACGATCCTAGTACCGCCAAGAAGCGGCTTATTGATGGCCAGCTCTTCGTCGCGGCGCCTTTTCGGAGTAGGTTGATTAGCGACTCTAGGTCCTTGCATCATCGGTGTTAAGGGGTGTCATTCGTCTTGACAACTGGGCGATTTGTTGACCTTGTTCAGCCAATTGCTTTTTTATCTCAGCATGCACGGACTCTTGTTTTTCGGTAATTGCATTAATTGCTTCACCGAACGAAGAGACGGAAGTTTTGAATCGAGCCATCTTCATTAACTTCACGCACTCGTCGCACATCCACAAAAGATTTGGGTTTTCATGGACGATTTTGACGAATGATTTGTTCAATTTCGTTGTCTTATTGCCAGTACAATTCAGATGAACCATCCTCTCGCAGAAGGCCATGCAGGTGACAGAATCCTCCTCAACTTTTATTGGCTTCGCACAGTGATCACAGGCAGAATTCGACATGTTGCGGTGGAGATGCTCAAGCTACGTTATTCACTCGGCCACGCTAAATATACCACATCAACTGTTGCACGTCGTATGCAATGCCCTATTGCTAAAATCGCCCGTGTAGAGTTTAAACTGAACTGATATTGATCGCCTATATTGTAGTTCAGCTATTTCATATACAGGTGGCGCATCAAGCGCGAGATTCAATCACCGTTGATGGATTTGGCAACACAATACAAACTTCGGCACAATAAACGAAACTACGGTAGGCGGAAAAGTGTAACTAGAACACAAACAACAAACCGCGCGGCAAGTATACACAATTGTTTTAAAATTGCTATCGTTTAGAAACAAAATTTCACAATATTAACACTTGTTACACCAAAACTTTCATCCCGTAAAGACGAACGATGCAATTAAAAATTAAACGACACTGCTTTGGACACAACAAATCCAATTAAAGACGGATAAAAACACAAATTAGTGGCGACCCGAGAAGTAAACAAATGTTACACAGTGATGAAACAATGATTAAAAAACCCACTTCGCAAATAACAAACATTTTGAGAATGAGTATTTCATACTCATTTCCCAAATAACAAACGTTTTGAAAAATGGGTATTTCATACCCATTCCGCAAACAACAGACATTTTGAAAACTGGGTAAAAAATACCCGATAGTCTGACGTACAGGCTTTTTACCCATTATTGGGTAAATCTGTTTTACCCATTGGAGGAGTTAACCCACTTAAGTTTGAAATAGGTGATATTCTACCCATATTCTACCCCCCGGCCATGGGTACAGGCCGGTTACAGTGTATGGACCTTTAATTTTTTTGTATGGATCGTCATGTTTTCTCATATTTTATATATATTTATATATATATATATATAAATATATATATATATATATATATATATATATATATAAATATATATATATATATATATATATATATATATATATATATATATATATATATATAAATATATATATATATATATATATATATATATATATATATATATATATATATATATATATATATATATATATATACATAAATATAAATATATATATATAATATATATATATATATATATATATATATATATATATATATATATAATATATATATATATATATATATATATATATATATATATATATATATATATATATATATATATATATATATATATATATATATATATATATATATATATATATATATCTATATATTTATCTATATTTATATATATATGTACATATACTAGCTGACCCGGCAGACGTTGTCCTGCATACAATTAAAATACTTATTGGAAAATTGAAGAAGGTTATTGGAAACTTGAAGAAGCTTGAATCGCAAGCTTATAGTTGTTAGATGGAATTCGATGTATAGTAGCCTTGAACATTTGAATCAATCCATTAAGCCCGTGAAGCATCGCTTGCAATTGTTGAACAATGTCCCGCTTCATGGTGGAATAATGTTGCTGAGTGGATCTCTTTGGAAATAAATCTGTAGAAATTTATGGTCTGCGTCCGTCGGTGGCAACATTGAACTCGCTTTTAGGTAAATTTGACCTGTAACGTAGACGGTTTCACAATTTCATAATATACTAATTTTAAAAATTTATGTAAGGTTCAATGTCTACGAAAACTTTTAGATAATATTATGTGCGTTTCGCCAAACGAAGCCATTTGAAATATTTATATATATATATATATATATATATATATATATATATATATATATATATAAATATATATATATATATATATATATATATATATATATAAATAGAGTTGAAAAAAAAAGTTGTCTGATTTTGCTCAAAATCGCTTGGTATGTTTTTCATCAAAAATAATTAGACCCGTTTTTTTATATTTTTATTAGGGGACCATGAAAGACATAGAAATACCAGAAAAATCGACATTTTTCGAAATTTTTTATTTATAAAATATCATTACTTCTGAACCACTTAATCGATTTGCAATGTTTTTTATGAATAGAAAGCTTATTGCTTTTTGTTTTTACTTAAAATATTGGTTAAAATAATTAATGTACTCAAATTTGCTGCAATGGTCAAAATATTCTTTTTATATGATTTTTGAATGTTGGGCCACAACGACTATTGATTTTTAAATGTAAAAAAAATATTAACCATTTTTACATAACATATCCAAAAATCTGAAATGTTCATTAAGCCGTTTTTGAGTTAAATTTTTTTTTTAATTTCAAGTTTTTTGCCCATACACACATGGAATGAGCATCATTTTCCATCACTTCAAAATAACTGCGGGAATCATTTCATTGAAGTTATCAAACTTATTCCTTATAAATTCATGATAACCATGTTTACAAATCTAGTTGTATTTGTGATGTAATCTACCCATAAAAAGTAGCGGAGGCTGGTCAAATTCTGACCCCATTAAATGTAAGAACTTCAAATCAGCCTCAAATTGTTTAAAAGCAGAGACCAACATTGCTAGGATTTACTCAGCCATGGTTTACGCTATAACTGGAGCCACAATGGTCCGTTAGCGTCCAAATTCAGCATGAGTGCTCATAAGGATTGCAGAGGCACTCATGCCCAATTTGAGTTGTAGCGTAAACCACGACTGAGTAAACTTAACTCATATTTTGAATTATTCCACATTAGGGTCATTTTGAGTGAACCGAACTGGAACTAGTATACAATTTTTTAGCGTGTAGAACATTTTTCCTCAGATTTAGCCAAGTTAAAAAATCAATTTTGAAGTCCAAAAAAACACAATTTCTACGACCAATGCATTCTACGTTGAAATTCTTTGTGTAATTAAAGCTTTCCATTGGTAATATTAAAAATTTGGCAACCAGCGCTGTCTGAGAGAATCTTGGGAGGTCGGAATTGGCCACTGGGTCGAGATTGGACCAGGCTCGGCTATACTGAGGAATTGGAGCTCAAATCTCAAAGCTTTAGACTACAAGCAAGGTTTTCTTAGATTACCTTCAATTTAAACTCATTAAACAGCATATAATGTGATTATTTAATTATTTTTACAATTGATAATTCATCAAAATCAATATTACATAGCAAAATTTTTACAATTTAACGCACTTTTCTTTATCAGAAAAAGAAAACCGTTTCAGGATAAAGTCATTTTCATTTTGTGGCTTAAAGTAATGCAACGATTGTGTCCCAGAGATTTGTTTTACACGAGTATAACGGTTCTTTATTTTCTTTTCCATTGCATTGTAATATTTTTCCCAGAAAAAAATCGTAATTATTTTGGAATCTACATAAGAAACAGCCAAAGAGTTAAGTTCGTATGCAGTTGTAATATGATGGCCTTGTAAACTTGCTTTTGAAGCGTTTCGCTATGGAACACCTCCTAAAGCGTCACAACGCCCTTTTCCATGGCAAGTGCCAAAAAAGTTCCACTCTGCATTAAGACCGAAGTCTTTGTAAATGTGGCAAAAAATGAAAGCAGTCATCTTATCTTTGTATTGACTGCCTGATCCATCAGAAAAAAAATTGGAAATTTTTCAGGTGAGGTAGCTTTTTATAAATGAAATTCACACAATTTGTTACAAACAGCCGAACGGCGACATGGTTATGTTAAGTAAATTCTGCGATTGCTATGATGTTTGTTAACTTTAAATTTTGTGCTTCATCCTTATAATATATGGCAAAAGGATGGATTGTGAATTGAGCGTTTGCACAATGAAAACCTTGTATAGCGTCCTGAATAACAAAAGAGTAATTTTCAGAGAAGTAATTATAATGCAGTCAGTTGCTTCCAAATTAATTTTAAGTTGTTTTAAGTAGTGACCTTGTTGCTCTGCAATAAAATTATGCAGAGATAATTCGCATAATTTTTTAAAATTTTTCCACAAATTCTTCTGCATCCATTCGCATTGAATTTAGATGACAACGATCTGTTTGCTTCTATTGTTTAAATTCTAAGAAATCGATATTTTCAAGAAAATTCATCAGGTCATTCTCGAGTGTCTGCGTTCCCGGGTAATGATCACAGGTTTTCAACCAACATATCTCTGTAGAATTTTCACAGATTATTTTTAAATTCAAGTCATGATATGTTTTTAAATGGTTAGGAGTAAGTTTCTTATCCTTAAGGCTTTTAAATGTACATTTAACATTCTGATGATCAATGCATACGCAAACAGTACTCATTTCACTTGCACCAGCCAGAATACAATGTTTTGGGCGACTGCTGGAAAACATTGCAAATCCAATTTAAAAAGTAGGATATTGCTCTTTGAAAATTAAATAAATTTCACGAAGGTTACATAAAAGTAACCTGTGCTGTACATGCACTTTTTATTCTGCCATATTTTCAATAACGAAATCATTTTCCCAGGACATGCTCTGCTTATCTCGTCACTATTATAAAAGTCCCTAACTACAGTTAGAGTATCATCGCTCAAATATCACATATTTACTCTGGTCTCCGGTGTGCTCATAAAACCTTTTTCAATCTGCAATTCCTTTGCACGTCGAGCAGTCCGTTGCGAAACACCGAATTCCTGCATCATTTTGTATGCAGTCCAGGATTTGGGGAGGGAAGTTAGAATCCTATATCGATCGTTTCTGTCAGATGTTTCATCAAATTTTGCCTTCATCTGTTGAAGAATTTTTTGACCTCCTCCAGGTTTCTGGGCAGCAGCGCTACCAATTGATTCCGCACTCGTTGATTCCAAAGAAAACAAAGATTCTGAAAACCACAGAACTGAAGCAACTGTCATCCACGAACAACAATAGTGAAGCCGAAAATTTGGTGCTGCATGTGGTGCTTATTTGACAGCTCGGTTTTCTTGAAGGCTGTAGGCAGCAAACACAATATACGTGGTGGAAGTTGGCGTAATTTTCGTTCATTTGATTTGAGAATAAAGTCTTCCGTGTTATAATTTGTTCAGTGATTATCACAACGATAGTATTTTTCATTGTTTATCAGCCAGGTATAATAATGTTTTATTGAAATTTCCAATACTAGAAGGTTGAAAGAAGAAATATTATAAAGAATTATAATCCACTGTGAACCAAGCTTAAAATGATCAAATCGTCACTAGCGCCGCACCAAAAGTAACAGGCTTTAAGAACTAACGCCTGCATCAGTCCTCTGCTGAAAACAAGATGGAAAAATATCACAATCAGTTAGGAACATTTTTATTTATATAATGTAATACAGATTGTATTCGATTATTTGAAGTATCTATTTTCTTGTATGATAGGTAACTGCTCTTAAAAATTAAGCTACCAGACGATTAGGTAAGATTATACGGAACTGATATTTTTTTCAATTTTCTGAATAATTGAGTACAACTTGTATAACGTAGTACATCATACGTCTGAATGAACAAATAGAAGAGATTATTCTACTTAAAGGGCGATACGGTCAAAATTTGGTCAATATCAACTTGACGTATTTCTTTCAATTTTGCATTTAAAAACCCTGAACACCCCTCATTTTGAAGGTGTGTGTGTAGAATGTTGCTCCTATTTTGATTTTGGAATTTACTCTTCAGTTGTCAAAATGCCGTCCAAGCAAGAAGAGCAGCGTATCAAAATTTTGCTCGCGCATCGTGAAAATCCGAGTTAAGGAGTGTATCGAAAAGTAGTTATAAACATTCGATGCGTTATTACGCATAAACTACTGTATATATTTTTAGCGTGTAAGCGCCATTTGCTTTGTTTACATGTCAAAAATGATTATTCGGTTCATTCATTTCCGTTGATAAAGTTGTATTCAAAATGTCGCGAATTGAATTTGAGACTAAAAAGAAAATTCTGCACACTTGGTGCACCGAAAAGGGTGTTACTTACAACCAGATTGCGAAAAGAGTAAATGTTCACCCGGCAAGTGTAAAACGCATCATCGAAAAGTTTGGTAAGGAGTGCTCCCTCAAGGATTTACCAAGAAGTGGCCAAAAACCCGGCTCCAGCAACCCCGATTTGGACCAAAAAGTTGTGGATTATATTCAACGGAACAAATCTGCCTCTACTCGCGATCTAGCCAAGAAGTTCAGGACCAGCATCGGAATGATTCAACGAATCAAGCGCAGGAATGACTTGAAGACGTACAAAAAGCAGAAAGTGCCCAAACAAACTCCGGAACAAAAGTCTCGTGCCAAAACCAGGGCTCGAAAGCTGTACAGCTGCATTTTGGACAATGTCGACCAGTGCATTTTGATGGATGACGAAACATACGTTAAAGAAGATTCAAGAACGCTACCGGGGCCGCAGTTTTATACTAAATCTGTTGGGGAACGTGTGCCAACCGCAGATACGACTGTTGCGATGGAGAAATTCGGTCAGAAGGTGCTCATTTGGCAAGCTATTTGCACATGTGGCTTGCGTTCTTCAATTTTCTATACAAAAGGAACTATAAATGCTGAGATTTATCAAAGGAATGTTTGAAGAACAGGTTGCTACCATTGTATAGAAAGCACCAGTCCCCTCCTCTCTTCTGGCCAGATTTGGCATCGGCACATTACGCCAAATCCACTCTACAGTGGCTGACGGAGAATAACATCAAGTTCGTAGAAAAAGACATCAACCCACCAAACTGTCCCCAGTTGCGACCGATCGAACGCTACTGGGCAATAGTCAAGCGTATATTTAAGAAGGATGGTACAGTGTCCCAAAACATGACCGATTTTAAGAAAAATTGGGCAGCGGCATCCAGGAAGTGCACAAAGGTCACTGTGCAGAATTTGATGGCAGGTGTCAAATCAAAGGTACGGGCATTCTACAGAAATGAACATGATGACTAGTTTTTCCGTTTGGATCTTTTGTAAACATGTTAAGCTATAATAAACTGAAATAGTATGTTAATTTTAACCATGTTTTCATGCCTATTTTATTATTTGGAAGTTTATAACTACTTTTCGATACACTCCTTACTCGCACGCAAAGTTGGCAAAATCGCTAAAAGTTGCCAAATCAACCGTTACAAATGTAATTAAAGTGTTTGGGGAAAGTTTGTCCACAGCCAGGAAGTCTGGATCGGGGGGAAATCGAAAACCGGAAGCCGCTGAGACGACAAAGAGAGTTGCCGGTAGTTTCAAGCGAAACCCTAACCTATCTCTCCGAGATGCCGCAAATAAGCTGGGTGTATCGTCTACAACCGTGCATCGAGCCAAAAAACGAGCCGGACTATCGACTTACAAGAAGGTAGTGACTCCAAATCGCGATGATAAACAAAATACGACGGCCAAAGCGCGATCCCGGAGGCTGTACACGACGATGCTGACGAAGTTTGACTGCGTGGTAATGGACGACGAAACCTACGTCAAAGCCGACTACAAGCAGCTTCCGGGACAGGAGTTTTATACGGCAAAAGGAAGGGGAAAGGTAGCAGATATTTTCAAGCACATGAAACTGTCAAAGTTCGCAAAGAAATATCTGGTTTGGCAAGCCATCTGTACCTGTGGCTTGAAAAGCAGCATTTTCATAGCTTCCGGGACTGTCAACCAAGAAATTTACGTGAAAGAGTGTTTGAATAAACGTCTGCTGCCTTTCCTGAAGAAACACGGTTGTTCCGTACTGTTTTGGCCAGATTTGGCATCTTGCCATTACGGTAAAAAGGCCATGGAGTGGTACGCCGCCAACAACGTGCAGGTGGTTCCCAAGGACAAGAACCCTCCCAACACGCCAGAGCTCTGCCCAATTGAGAAATACTGGGCTATTGTCAAGCGGAACCTAAAGAAGACCAAAAAAACTGCTAAGGACGAGCAGCAGTTCAAGGCAAACTGGCTTTCTGCGGCAAAGAAGGTGGACAAGGTGGCTGTACAAAATCTGATGGCAGGGGTCAAGCGTAAGGCCCGGCAATTCGGATTTGGAAAAGCGGAAGCCTAACTGAATATTTTTCCTGAATTTTATACTAATTGAACTTGAAAGAGAAATTTAATTTGATTTTTTAAATAAACAATTTCACCGATTTACACGCGTTTTCCCTTGACCAAATTTTGACCGTATCACCCTTTACCAACATTAGGAACAGCGTCAATTTCCGATGATCTAGCGGTATTGAGATCGATTATTTTGAAACCACCATTATTGATGTTTGCTGGTGCGGCGAGATCATCAAGTTTCGATGGTTCAGGAACGGTGAGTTCTTGATTTTTACATTCTAGATTAACAGCACTTGGAGTTGCTGGCTCGTTTTCTTTCTTGATAAAGCGATAAAGTCTGCAATAGCAGGCATTAAAAAAGTAGGAACAGCTTTTATCCAACTTTATTCTCCTTTCCGCTGCATAACCAGATAGTTTAGAAGTAAGTTTCATGTAACTATTACTCCAAAAATGGCAATTAGAGCATTCGTGCTCCATTGTAAATAACGTTTCTTCAGGAAAGTTTCAGTTCGATTCACTCAAAATGACCCGAATTTGGAATAATTCAAAATATGAGTTAAGTTTACTCAGTCGTGGTTTACGCTACAACTCAAATTGGGCATGAGTGCCTCTGCAATCCTTATGAGCACTCATGCTGAATTTGGACGCTTACGGACCATTGTGGTTCCAGTTATAGTGTAAACCATGGCTGAGTAAATCCTAGCAATGTTGGTCTCTGCTTTTAAACAATTTGAGGCTGATTTGAAGTTCTTACATTTAATGGGGTCAGAATTGAACCAGCTTCCCCTACTTTTGATGGGTACATTACATCACAAATACAACTAGATTTGTAAACATGTTTATCATGAATTTATTAGGAATAAGTTTGATAACTTCAATGAAATGATTCCCGCAGTTATTTTGAAGTGATGGAAAATGATGCTCATCCCATGTGTGTATGGGCAAAAAACTTGAAATTTTCATAAAAATGTTACTCAAAAACGGCTTAATGAACATTTCTAGTTTTTTGATATGGTATGTAAGATTGTTTGAATTTTCATAAAAAATATAAAAATCAATAGGCTCGACTGTGTTTAAGGGCTCAAGGGCTTCCTTTTCGGCGAAAAGTTCAGTGCTTCCTACTGCAGGCTTAGTAGATAGAGTTGCCATATCATCGGGTGGTAGTGCCGTGTTAGTCAATATTTCGAAAATAAAGTCTTCCGTGTTGTAATTTGTGCAGTGATTATCACAACGGTAGTATTTTTTTCCATTGATTATCAGCCAGGTATAATAATGTTTAATCAACATTTCTGATACTAGTAGGTTGATAGAAGAAATATTATAAGGAACTATAATCCACTGTGAACCGAGCTTAAAATGTTCAAATCGTCACTAACGCCACACCAAAAGTAGCAGGCTTCAAGAACTAACGCCTGCATCAGTCCTCTGCTGAAAACAAGATGGAAAAATATCACAGGTCGATCCCGCTTTGATGGGTGCTCAAAGTGTGCCTCGAAACAACTTACGAGCTCAGCGATGGTTACTCTGAAAAATCCCTTGCTGCTGCTATGACAGACGTTGTAACCCTACCACCCTATTGGTTTCTCCGCCTTGTTTGTGGATGGCTTAAGCGCCACTCCGTGAGGAGACCATCCACCTGTTTAGAAGCTTGCCCGGCCTGAGACCCTTTCAGGGTATGTGTTCATGTGGAGGGGGAACGAGTGGATCGGATATTTATTTCGCTACGAAAGAACTATAACCTAGAGAAACAAGAGCATCAGATCGCTATTATGCGTAAAATCGATCCAGATGCTAAGGAAACCCCAAGATCACGCAATGTATCATCACAGGCCAACCTTGCCGAGAAATCGATCCCGAAAATGGACAAAGAAAGGAGTTTTCCAATGGATAGTTTCGGAGCCACCTTCCTCAGTATAAAAAACCTACAGAAAATTACGACCACGAGCAATGTGAAAGCATCTTACGTCACGTCATCTAGTTCATTTTAAAAGATTGTTCCGTTTGTCTGTGAAGCTAATATTTATTCTACGACAACATTTGTTGGGATCCAAAAAGCTTTCATTAAGATTTGATCTTCGTTTATTTACAAATTTTTGCCTAAGCCTAGCTAACGGTTTCCCTGTAACTGAGTTCTCTCATTCTCCAACGTTGGTTGCTTAATCTCTAGAGTGCTGTTCAGTGTGCTATAGGCTCGAGAAGCTTTCGAGAGCGGCTAAGGAAAGCTTCTGAGCAATGCCACGCATCACGAGTTGGCTATGTGAGCGGGCAGAAAATTACCATACGTATGGGTTTACAGTGCATGCATGCTTTACTCACGGTGTGGACGTTGGTTGGATGACTTTCTGACAATCTCTCACTCTCTCTCTCTCTGGGCTCTTTCTCTCTGCGGTCGGTTTAGGGTCGATCACTCATCGGTCGATACGTTGAACTCCGGGTGTCGTTGCTCTCGATTGCGGATGATGGTACTCACTGCTTACGCATCACTGTTCGTAGCGTACCGACGGCGCCTCACACGCTGATTTGTGGGCTTTCTAATCCCGACGTGGTACTCGTCACATGCTTCGATCGTCACCGAAAAAGGTTGATTTAATTCACGAATTAACTTTGATGGGTTGCTTTAAGCCCTGTCTGGGGTGCGAGTGTAACTGTTGCAACCCTCTTCCGGTCACGTGTACCACCGTACCGGGTAGTGGGGTCAGGAATGGTCGTAACTGAGAGGAGTGGTGGTGTGACGGGCTGGCACTTGCCCTCTAATCTTATATCCGTTTATGCACTCACTAACAGCACTACAGTAAATGTAATTATTTTACTTTAACTTCTACTAAACTGCACACTCAGCATAATCACACCACGACGCGGAACTGATATCAAACTACTCCTGCCTTCTCCACTAGCCAGATCAAAGTGATCGAGTAGAGGTTGCTAGTCCTCAGATAAAGCGCGATATTATCCGTGGACCGGAATTGACCTCCCGAAGTGTCTAAATTGTCCTTACGCATACTATCAATCTGATGTGAAAGGGGGGGTGGAGCAAAGAACATATCCTATCCAGCGAAACATTTACCAGACCAACACATTTCTTCTAGAAACCCGAGAAAGAAGTAAAGGAGAAAGGTCATTGAAACTTCAAAGGGTTTCAGGCGGGTCACTGACCGCATTCGTTCAGCATGTCCATTTGGTTAGAACCACGCGGTACACAATTTTTGTAGCGGGAGAATGTCGCTCAGGATCTCATAATAACTTGAGTGCCTTCAATTAAAGAAATCTGGGAAGCGGTGAAGATTTGCGGGAATTATTTGCAGAAAACACTAAGTAGACTAATTTACAATTTCTAGATTAACAAATGTGAATGTCTTAAATAAAACTAAATATTAACGTATATAAAACAAATTTAAACAAAATGATTTTACGAATTACTATTTACACAAAAAATAACAAGTCATTATCCGCTACATCCGCTACAACATTCTACCTGACTGATTCACGCGCAGACGATGATGAGCGCTCGGGATTTAGCTTCGATCCAGCTGCATCGCGTGCTGACGGTAATAGTCGCTCAAAAATGAGCATCAGTCCGGCTGTTTCTGGCTTATTGAAGGCGCTCGGTTGTTGTTATTGTGATTAGCTTAGAGGGGTTTTTACCTTAAAGGTCATTTATCCCTACAGCGATCAATCAAATTTTATCATAGATATTAGTGTCCTTCAAATATTGCAGCAGTTTTTCTTCTTCAGGAAGTGACAATGTTTCGTCCAAAGAGTCTCCGATATCATTACCCAAACGTTCTGTGCAAAGTGCTCTACATTCGAGTAAAATGTGGGGAAACAGACAGGGTAACACCAACAATCAATATGCAACTAGCGATTTGAAATTGGTTCACTGTTGTAGAACCCCTTGGTCCGAATTACACATTGAGCTAGCACCTTGCAATACATATTTGCGCCTTGGTTTTGATTTGCTGTGTTATTTTGACAGAATATTTGAGAGTGTGTTCGTGTGAGTTCATTATTAGGGGCGCATTATTAAGCTTGGGACCGAGCTTGGGACCGATGTTCTAGCACTGACTGAGCCAAGAAAAAAACGTTTTTGCATGGGACCTACTGGTCTTAGAGTTAGTCTATGGTAACACCGCAAGTGCGGAAATGAGGGGGTGGTTCACTGTTTATTCTATAGTTGACGAATTTCACGCCAACTCGTCTTCGTGATCCTCGTGATCTCACAGAATCTAATGAAACTTTGTAGGTGGGTAGACTATGTTTTTTCAAAATTGATCTAGACTACCATTTGCACAGGGCTAAAGTTTTTTTTATCGGTTTTTTGACGTAGACTACGTCTTATGGCAAGGGTAGTGTGTCAATTGAAAATCTAAAAATAAACGACCGTCACGAAATATTGTAACAAATTAAACGCTAATAATTTAATAAATGCTCGATAGATTTTCAAGATGTTTACATCAATCGGTTGTTAATGTTCCCGCGTATCAATTCAATAATCAAACATTATCGGTTAACAATTTTTTACTATTGAAAATAACCAAAATAATTTTTCAGTGTAAATTTACAAAGAGCGCTGTACTTTTCTATCACAGACTTCAAATTTAAGTAAGGAATGCCTCATACATTTCAGTGCACGATATTAAAAGGGGACACCCTAAAATTTTCATCATTCGCTCGGCAGCTATGGAGCTGTGCAGAGCGGCTATGGCTATTAAAGCCCTGGCAGCTGGCGGTTGCGCGTGCCATACAGGAGGGTACGCGGGCAAGCAAACAAAAAGAATGAAGGGTTTGCGGCTGTCACCGGCGAGTGGCTGGTTGGACAGCCATTTTTAATGCAGTCGTGTGCTATTCCATGCGCGTGGCATACAATGTCATCAACAAAAAGAACGATCAAAAATGGCCCGCACGCTAAGATCAGTTTACCCAAATATGGGTAAAGAATATCCATAATAGCTTAAAGTGCACATACCCATTTATGGGTATGTTTCTACTTACCCATATTTGATTATTTTTTCCCATACAAATTTACTTAAATATGGGTAAAGTCAGCTTTACCCATAAATGAGTATGTGCACTTTTTTGCGATTATGGGTAAACTGAGCGTAGCGTGTGGATCTAGTAATGATTGCTAAAGCGTTGGAAAAATCAAAACAAATCGCGAGTGCAAATGGGAATATTTCTTATTTTCCCGGAAAATTAAGTGGAAATGCGTTCGATGGTAGCGTATTTCATCTGAAAATTAGCGGAACATCAAAGTTCAAAGGATTTAGGAGAGTATAAATACAAATATCGTCCCAAACAACGATGTAAGCTGGTTTCTTTTCTTGTTTTTGTGTCAGGTGTGAATCGAATTCTAATAGGATGCAAAGGGAAAAAAGTTGGATTGCGAAAATTTTGATGAAAAACACGAATAGGGAAGGTCCATTAATTTTGTCACGCAGTAAGGGGGGAGGGGGGTTTTTGGGAAAACGTGACGATCCATACAAAAAAATTTGAAGGCTCATACAAAAAAACGTGTCAAGGGGGGGGGGAGGGGGGTTACAAAAAGTCAATTTTTGCGTGACGTAATTAATGGACGTTCCCATAGGAGTGAGTAACAGAATAACAGTAAGTATCTGAAGGATGATTCAATTTGCGGATTTGCAGAAACGAACGGATAAACATGACGGGAAGTGAAACTAATCGGAATGAAGAAGCGAAAACAAATAAACCAAACACGGACATGAAAATATTGAGTAAACGAATATGGATTTCTACTGGCATCTATCTACAACGGGAACTTTCAAGGTAAGATGAAAATTAATTCAATGTACACTTTCAGTTTATTTTTAGGAAATAAGAGAACCTACGTGTGGAGCATGCATACCACCCTGTGTGTAGAGATGCGTGAATCCGTGGTAATGTCTAACCCTGTGCTAATGCAACCAGGCAACACCACACAGAAACGCACGAAACAGCACGAACAAGGGTACGAGAGCGTACGCTGCGGTGGCTCTGCCTTTTTCTCCTTTGGGCCACCAGCTAGGTAAGACCCACTTCCTGCAAGGCGCTTCGATATCATCATCAGAGTTCCCCTGGCGACATTGGCGAAATTCCACATTGGCGATCCTGCCAGGCTAACTTATTAACTTCATAGCAAAAAACCAAAAAAAAAGGTTAGCGGTGAGCACAAAATAGCTACTGCCAGGTAGCGGTGAAAATACGGAAAAATATATGTTGAGTTGCCTCAACACAAAAAAGAAAAGAAGTTTCAAAAAAGAACAGTGGAAAAAAAGAGCAAATTTAATTACTAGTTGTATTTACTGCAATCATCGACATTCGCAACACAATTGAAAAGGATGGCTACGGTAGGGTGTGTCGAGACGACCATCTAAGGCTTGGTTCGCCGGAGTGTATTATGTGCTCGTGTAGCCATATAAAATGTGTTTGCATCGGTTTCACTTTGATCGCCATCCAATGGCGGAAGTTAAAAGGAAAAGTTCGTTGAGTGTGTCGAGACGACCATACTGTAGTAGAGTGTATAGGAAACCTAACAGGCCAGTGGTGGGTTGGAATCACCGTCTAGCTTCGTGTTCAGAGCTTCACAGCGTGAGATGTGTTGGGACAACCATCGGATACGACATCAGCTTCAAGCTATGAAAAAAATGGTTCCGATTTGACTGGGTGCGTCGAGACGAACACTCAAGAAAATTATACATGACGAATCCAATAAGCATTTGATGTGCTTAGACGGTCAATGAAAAAACCATGCTTATCATACGGCCTTTCCATGAGGATTATTCCTTAAAATTCGTATATGTGTTTGGGGCAACCATAAAGTATGAATGTTCATTTGAATTGCGATGAAAGTAATCTAACAATAAAATTAAATGTATTGATATGACGGGTGTGTCGAGACAACCACTTAGCAAGAACATGTAATGCAATTCTCAAGAGACAGTTAGAATAGCTTTTGCAGAACGTTATCCAGTATCGAGCATAAAAAATATATAAAAAAAATTAAATTTCCGCCTTTATTGAGAATGTTGTACAGTAATCTCAAAGAACTTTTATAAGATACAACGTGCATTCATAACGTTATGTACCGTTGTTCAATATTCACGTATGCGTTGCTGGGTTTTTTTAGAGCGCAGCAATGTTAGGAAACGGATCGTATGTTCACGCCCAATACGACAACGGTAACGAAAAAAAAAGCCGGTTACGTTGTTACCGAATCATACGATGATTTCCTAGATTCTTCCCAGATCGGCGCTTCCGAAACAGTAGAAACAGATAGCGAAGATTTCGAAATATAGGACGGTAATAGCATAGATATGATATGAGAGTCCCAGGAGATTGTATCTATGGGTTTCGTGAAGGATCACCAGGCAACTGTTACTCCAGCAAATATCACGGAGCAACAAACGAATGGATAATGTAATACAATACCGGTGGGTCCTAACGCTCACGATAGGTTGGACCGTTTGGAAAGAATGGTAATGGGCCTTGCTGACTCTATCCGGAGCTCACACAAAATTGCTCGACCAGCCGATAAAATGGAGACTGGTTGGGGTTTACCCAGAGAAACTATGAATACACAGGGATCAGGCATATCCTCCATTCGTTCGGATCAAATCACTCCATTTCCGAGAGACGTCCCTGCCAATAAGGCATGGCAACGATTTAACGAGGATTTCGAAATAGCCGTATCTCTGTCAAATCCGCTCGATCCTGTTCGTCGCGCAAAGTTGTTTTTTTTGTCGATGGGAACGGAGCTACAAGGCATCGCACGGGCCGCGAAACTTCGCCCATGTTTGGACAACTCAACCTGTTATTCAACTTTCGTTGAGAACATCGACTCTTACTTGAGATCTATGACAGACATATCGGCTGAACACGATACGTTTACTGCAATGAAGCAGGAGAAGGGGGAATCGTCCGTCATGTTCCATGCCAGACTAGTTGATAAAGTTCGGCTTTGTGGATATGCAGTTGTAGACCAGGAGCGGCTTGTACGTGCCCAACTCCTTAAGGGCATGGCCAATAGAGAATTGGCCAAAACGGCTCGTACATTTGGCTATGACACCAATTACGTGGTTCAGTCTGCGAAGTGGCCATTCGGAAGCAGCCGGGAGGATGATTTTCCAAAAAGAACCCTACGCGTAATGAGCAAGTATGGGCAAGGACGACGATTCCGTTGCTTGAGGTGCAACAGGATGGCACACAAAGGAGGCTCGTGTCCAGCTAGAAACCGGAAATGTAACAGCTGTAGTATGATTGGCCACTTTGCAACAGTATGCCGAGAAAGACAGTAGATACCGTCCAGGAAAAACAACTACTTCTTGATGACGATCAGGTATGAATATTGTAACCCAAACTGCTAGAGAAATAAACTGAATTCTACCGTTGGGAACAAGAGTTTATCATTTTGAGACGTTATCAATCTCTTCTAGGAAATAAACGCAATTTCTCTCGATGACGCACTGGTGAACTTTCAAGTAGGCAAATCGAATCCAATCTGTTTTCTCATCGACTCGGATTGGGATGCTTTGGAGAAGCAGTATCACCAGGGGCTAGCAAATCTTGAACCGATTGACCATCCGCAAAAGCATGAACTTCGGGCATACGCTACTCCGTTGAAAGTTCGTCGCAAAAATCAAGGGCTTGCAAAAGTTTCGTCAGCCCTCGACCCGTTTGGAGCTTTGCAGTTTTTTGGGCTTAGCGTCCTTCATCAGCCCACATATTAAAAATTTTTCTGACATCACGAGCCCTCTTTGGATAGTAGCCTCTTCCAAGACGTGGACATGAGGACCCGATCAAGTACGAGCTTTTGAAGAGATCAAGGACAAAATTACGAACTGTACAACTACGTTTGGATATTTCTCAGAGCACGATAAAACCATCCTGTATACCAACGCGTCGCCAGTTGCATTGGGAGCTGTGCTTGTTCAACAAAAGCAAAAACAACCCCCTTCGGATTATTAGTTTTGCGTCAAAAGCCCTTGCACAAACGGAGAAGAAATACGCACAAAACCAGCGTGAGGCCCTCGGAGGTGTCTGGGCCGTCGAACACTTTTCCTTCTTTTTGCTCGGGAGGCATTTCACGTTGCGGACTGACGCAGAAGGTATCACTTTCATCCTCAACCGATCCCGTGAGAATTCAAAACGTGCATTGACTAGAGCTGACGGCTGGGCGCTGCGACTATGACGTAGAGTTTGTTCGCGGCCGGGATAATATTGCCGACCCTTCATCCAGGTTTTACCTCGGTAACGATGACCCATTTGATGAACAATGCAGTCCTTGGGAAAAAACGTGCCTTGAAGCGAATACAGCGGGGTTTTTGACGGAAGCAGAAATCAAGGAAGCGACCAAAGGTGACCAGATTTTGAGAAAGGTAGCGGATTCACTCGAAACGGGAAGTTGGTCATCAGATCAAAAAAAGGTTTCAGTCTGTTGCCGATGATTTATCTTCGCAAAATGGTATACTAGTGAAAAAGGGCTGCGCAGTTATCCCAACCGCACTTCAGAAGAAGACCCTAGAACTCGCTCACGATAGTCACCCAATGGCCGCCAAATTTAAAAGCATCCTTAGGGAGCGTGTATGGTGGCCAGAAGTGACATCCGATGCCGAAAAATGGGTTGGGTCGTATCAAACTTGCGCCATAAATGGGAGACCCAAGAAACCCACTCCGATGAAGCGCGTCTTACACCGCAAGCGGTATAGGAAACAATAGCCCTCGACTTATCTGAAGTACAGGGGCATTTCCGTTCTAGTTATCGTAGATTATCGTTCTAGATACTTTATTGCACGTCCAATAAAATCCACCAGTTTTGACCATACAAAACGAGTCCTGGAAAGAGTATTTAATAGAGAAGGGTTTCCAGCATGCATGCGCTCCGATAAAATTACTTCCGCGCTAGGGAGAATGCAAAAAATAACAATCAAAAGTGCTGATACTAAAATTGATGAAAATGCTGGTACAGAGATTGTTCGACGAACAACAAAGGAGAGAAAGACACCTGTTCATTTGAAGAATTTCGTAAGAATTGTTAGCAATAGTCAATAATTTTTCGATTCATTGTTTTCTTTCGTTATTTTGTTTACCATAATAAACACATGCAAAACAGTCCATCAAAACAACTGCTCTGAATCACAATTTATCATTTGTTCTCTTTGTGACGAGAAGGCAGATGTGGAGCATGCATACCACCCTGTGTGTAGAGATGCGTGAATTAGGAATGGGCGATGACGATGCGATTTTTACAGAATCGATATTTTTACCTCAATGAATCGATTTTTTTCATCCGATCTTTTCTGTTCGATGTTCGACAACATCGATTTTTTGAGAGATGGAATCGATGTCTTATTAGTTTGTTTTTTTTTACATTATCGAGTGCAAGAAGTTGATGGACATCGACCAAACATTGCAAAAGAGCATATATAAAACCCCCCCCACTGCAGTTTTCACTGTACAGCTGTATAGCAAATTATCAAAAATCAAAAATAATGATGTTTCAATGTTGTTTTTAACTAGGGTAACAGGATGTAATGTTAGCCTTGCTCCTTCATTCGTCCTATGTACCAAATGTGTCATTAATTTAGCGATTATCAACAAAATCATGTTGCTATTAGGATGACCGATGTAATCCAAAGCAATTGAGACAATACTAATTATGTTATAGCTGTTAATTTCCGCGTAATCTTCGATTTCTTGAACTTTTGGTGCATCTTGATTTCACTGGTTAAGCTGAACAGATGATCTACACGATCTTCAAGTGATCTAAATTTGGCTTAATTGAATCGATAAAGCTAGTAATGCAGTCTGGATGTGCAGAAAAAAGTTACACGTCACAAACTAACTGTTCACAAAGCTTAAATAACAATGATTTTACAAAAAAATCGTAGACCCAATGTTGGGGACATATTTTTTTGTATGTTCCCAATTATGGCCTGTTGTGTCAATAACCTAGTAAAAAGGTTGTTTTTGATAAAATTTCAAGTGGATATGCATGAATTTGTGGTTGTTTATATTCAAGTGGCTCATCGAAACACAAACCGAAAGAACAAAATCATTGTATAGTGAAATATAATGTTTTCATTATTTAATGGCTGATAAATCATATATGAACACGGCTTAAGTGTTTCGAGGCAGTTTTACTTAAGTTTGTTTAGTAAAAAAATGTATTAAGTAAATTGAGTACAGCTTACAATGCCTTAATTCATAAAATGAGGAACAAAAACCGGACCAAGACTGCGTTTAGTGATAAATCCATCGGATGGGACGAAGTTGCATCCACAAATAGACACAACTTGGTGCTTATAGACCGACATTAAATCCACATCCCTCGAATGTTTCTGACTTTATAAAAAGAGTTGTGTAACTTTTCGTAAAACATGCTACCAAATGTCTTATCAAACTTATCTTTGCAAGTGTATAACTAGTTGAATCTCGCTTACAGCTTAAAAACTTTATGAGTTATAATAAAGAATGTGATCGATGGTTGCATAATAGGCTGAGTCAAGGGACACATACCCTATATCTAAGTGGATGTCATCTTCAGAATTGTCTCATGTTTACTTTTGTTAATTATCCTTGCTTATGCTAGTTTATTGATCATTTCTTTTATGTGTTAACAGAACATTTAATGAGTTTGTACAATAATTAGAAGAAAAAAATGTGGCTGTGTGTTTTGAAATTAGTTTTACTCGTGTACAACAGGTTTTAATTTTTCTATCGATTCCTTTATAATATGCTTCTTTAAAAAACGTTCGCCGTGGTTATGAGATGACCTTATAAACTTATAAAATCGATATTTTTCCGAATCGACTTTTTGCTCTCGATATTTTCGTGGATCGATTTTTTAGATTTAAAAAAAAATCTATGCAGCTACATCGATTATATTTAAAAAATGCCCATTCCTAGCGTGAATCCGTGGTAATGTCCAGAGCTGACAAAAGTCATCCACGTCATACAAAACACGCAAAGAAAAAAAAGTCACCTTCACCGATTTGAGCTACGCGACGTCTTTCCATTTTCATCGTGTTGCACCCAAAGCATGAAGATAGTCATGCATTCATACTCAACGACGATGTTTCATATTCCTTCTTCGTGGTTTGGAATCAAAACGACGCGAACACATAGTTTGCCTTACCTTGATACAATTTTCCGGTGCACTAAATTTATCGCGTCGCATGTGTTTCGTCCAGTGTTTGACCAGGTCATACGTTGTGTTGTGATTATTTGGTTAAGACACGACGATGAGACGAGTGAAACGAACTGACTACTGGGAGTTAATTTAATACCACCGAGAGGCATCGTGCCAGCTCGGTGGGTACTTTCAATAAGACGTTAACACCACTAAAATGACATAGAATGACGTGTCTCTTTTATAGGGGAGACGAAGTTTGGATGAACATTGTGGAGTCGTGCGCACCGCATCATTACAATAGTCCATGGATGTGGAGCGCCGACAGTGATGGTCCACGCTGCTCGCTTTAACTACAACAATAGAAATTTGCTGCTTCCTTGGTAGCCACTCTCGATGGGTGGAAGCAATGCACGTTGCGGGGGGGACGCGTTGCTATTCACACAACTAACAGCAAGACGCCGTGTGCTTTGTGAGATCGAACAGCATGCGAAGCTGGCCGGATAAAAATAACCATACAATTAAAATACAATAATATAAAATAACTTTAAAATCTACTGCCGCCGTTGAATCTTATTGTTCATGTATCAGATAAATGAAAAATGTATATTGTTATTACAACAGATTTACTATTAAACCCATATGCATGAATTTTCAGCAATTGTTAAACTACACAATCAATAGTAATTGACTCAAATTTGCTCGGAAAAAAAATTATTTTTTCTCTAGTTAAGATACATAACTACACCGTTATTCTGTTGTCAATGTCTAAGTTTATGTTAGATTCTATTGTGGAAACAATAACTGCTATTGTCATCTTATAGTTATGAACAATACTTCAAATTTTACGCACTATTGATTTTATCGTATGATTACAATAAATTTAATCAAAATACCTTTTTTTCCTATTGCACGATCACTTATTCAGTTTGTGTTTGAGTCTGTACTGATCTGATAAATTCAAAGAAGTGCCGGTCCCGGCCATTTTCGAAGCAGGTGGTATAAATTTCCTGGAAAAATGTTGCAAAAAGATTGCATATTTCTTCCGAATTGCTACCAATGCGTTCATCTAGATGCATGGATGATGGAAAATTTTCAGATTTAAATTTTGTTTTCAAGTAATTGAAAAATGGTTTAGGGCACAACTTTATTTCCCTTCCAGTTTTAGTGTCATACTCTTCAAATGCGATGGCTTTATTTAGTTGATTACAAACGTCTAAATATTTCTCTAAATCTTCATTGCTGTTATTTTTTTTTTAATTTTTGTACACCTTGCCATTTTTAGATTTTTAGATTTTTGCAATTTTTTGGTTTAATTTTGAATTTCCATGATGTTGTATTATTTTGATTGGTACCTCTTTATGAATAATTCCGAAAAGAACATTATAGTAGACATCAACAGCAATTTCAACATTTCGTTCATTCCGTACACACTTAGAAATTGTGAATTTTACACGAGACGTAATTCATGTGTGTTAAAAGTCTGGGAATGTAAAGAAAGATTTCGTGTAAAATTATGGCTTCTGAGACTGACGTATATGCAATTCGACAAAAGATGTGTTTGGTTGAATTTAAAGATTGGACTCGGAAAAAGTGCGACACTTTGTTTTGGGTATAACTTTTTATCGCGTGGGTAAAAATTAATGAAACAAGAAGAGCTACGCCAGCAAATCCTGGGCGCGGTGATCGATAGTCCTGGTCAGTCGCACAGATGCATCGGCAAAAAGCTTGGAATCCACCATTCCACCGTGTCCCGCATTGTGAAGATGTTCCAGGAGACAAAGACCATCGAGCGGCGCGCTGGAAGCGGCTGAAAACCGAAAACGGAATACCCAGAGAAGGCGCGGCAGATAAAACAGTACTTTAAGAATAACCCGAACCTTTCCACCCGAGACGTGGCCAAAAAGGTCAATTCATCGAAGTGGTTCGTCCAGCAGACCATGAAATGGGCTGAGATACGTGTTTTTAAGGTCAGGAAGGCGCCAAACCGGACTGACAAGCAAAACACGGTGGCCTAATTGCGTGCGCGGAAGCTGTACCGTGAGAGGCTGGTCAAGCCAGGCTGTCTCGTCATGGACGACGAGACATATATCAAGGCGGACACCAAACAAATCCCCGTTTTCGAGTTTTTTGTCGGTTCGTGCCGGAAAAGAAAAGTTCCGGAAGAGAAAGATGGACTAATTCACGAAGAAGTAAAGGGCGATACGGTCAAAATTTGGTCAATATCAACTTGACGTATTTCTTTCAATTTTGCATTTAAAAAACCTGAACACCCCTCATTTTGAAGGTGTGTGTGTGTAGAATGTTGCTCCTATTTTGATTTTGGAATTCACTCTTCAGTTGTCAAAATGCCGTCCAAGCAAGAAAAGCAGCGTATCAAAATTTGGCTCGCGCATCGTGAAAATCCGAGCTAATCGCACGCAAAGTTGGCAAAATCGCTAAAAGTTGGCAAATCAACCGTTACAAATGTAATTAAAGTGTTTGGGAACGTTTGTCGACAGCCAGGAAGTCTGGATCGGGGGGAAATCGAAAACCGGAAGCCGCTGAGACGACCAAGAGAGTTGCCGGTAGTTTCAAGCGAAACCCTAACCTATCTCCCCGAGATGCCGCAAATAAGCTGGGTGTATCGTCTACAACCGTGCATCGAGCCAAAAAAACGAGCCGGACTATCGACTTACAAGAAGGTAGTGACTCCAAATCGCGATGATAAACAAAATACGACGGCCAAAGCGCGATCCCGGAGGCTGTACACGACGATGCTGACGAAGTTTGACTGCGTGGTAATGGACGAGGAAACCTACGTCAAAGCCGACTACAAGCAGCTTCCGGGACAGGAGTTTTATACGGCAAAAGTAAGGGGAAAGGTAGCAGATATTTTCAAGCACACGAAACTGTCAAAGTTTGCAAAGAAATATCTGGTTTGGCAAGCCATTTGTACCTGTGGCTTGAAAAGCAGCATTTTCATAGCTTCCGGGACTGTCAACCAAGAAATTTACGTGAAAGAGTGTTTGAATAAACGTCTGCTGCCTTTCCTGAAGAAACACGGTTGTTCCGTACTATTTTGGCCAGATTTGGCATCTTGCCATTACGGTAAAAAGGCCATGGAGTGGTACGCCGCCAACAACGTGCAGGTGGTTCCCAAGGACAAGAACCCTCCCAACACGCCAGAGCTCCGCCCAATTGAGAAATACTGGGCTATTGTCAAGCGGAACCTAAAGAAGACCAAAAAAACTGCTGAGGACGAGCAGCAGTTCAAGGCAAACTGGCTTTCTGCGGCGAAGAAGGTGGACAAGGTGGCTGTACAAAATCTGATGGCAGGGGTCAAGCGTAAGGCCCGGCAATTCGGATTTGGAAAAGCGGAAGCCTAACTGAATATATTTCCTGAATTTTATACTAATTGACCTTGAAAAAGAAATGTAATTTGATTTTTTAAATAAACGATTTCACCGATTTACACGCGTTTTCCCTTGACCAAATTTTGACCGTATCACCCTTTACCTGTTGTGGAGGGCGATCTGCGAATGCGGAGGGTACAGCAAGCCGTTCGTTACAATCGGCACCATAAACGTGTAGATTTGTCGTGAGGAATGCTTGCTGCCGTTCCTCCGCTCTCACCGTGGTCCCACGCTGTTCTGGCCGGATCTCGCTTCGTGCCATTACGCCAAGCCTGTAATGGATTGGTACGAAGCGAAGGGCTTTAATGTGGTCCCGAAGGAGACGAACCCACAAAATACACAAGAACTTCGTCCGATCGAAAAATTTTGGGCGATAATGAAGAAGAAGTTGAAGAAAAGCGGACAAACATTCATAACCGATGAAGTTTTGAAGAAAAACTGGGAAAAATTGTGTAAGGAAGATGGACAAAGCCTCGCCCAAGATCTCATGAGCAGTGTTAACAGAAATGTACGAGCATTCAGCTTGGGGGAAGAAATTCAATAAATAAATTATGCCGAAAGATAGTATATAGTTATTTAATCCCTGGAAGTTTGAAAAGTATCTGATTTAAAATGAATTATTGGTGTTAATTTTTGTTTGTCTCATTTTTTCCCAGTCCAGTCTTTATTGTCACATCACTTTCAACTCATTCTTATGTACTAAATGACGCTTGCATGTGTCGGTCTCGGGAGACTGAAATTTACACGACATTTTGGTAGTGTGTAGAATTAGTTGCCAGTTTACACTACATTATCTGCGTTTAATATTTTCATAATTTGCTTTGTGATATACAAAGATTTCCTCGAATTCACAGTCGTTGGGTCTTTAAGTTTCATGATTAAATAGAGAGAATTCGATTGCTGTGTGAAGTGCTTCATTTTACCATAAGGGATTCAATGATTCATTCGCACATGAATCTTCGTGTACATTGGTCAGCAGAAAGCCTAAGTAACAGTTCTGCTGATTTTTGACGTTATTACTTTGATTTACACCTAAATAAGCAGTTTTGTCGAAAACAAACTGCAGTGTTTCATTGTCTGCAACAACTGGAAGTAAGATGCTTTTATTTTCAGAGTCCTGAAAAAAGTCAGCTTATCTTTGGTTGAAGTCCCCAAAGATGTGAACTTTACCCTCAGGAGGTAATTTTGATACAATTTGTTAGGCGTTTTGAAAAAAAAATTCATGAACAGTTTTATTTGCACGATCTGGTGGAAAAAAACACGGAGGCAAACACGTGTGTTTTGCTAGCAATGCATGATTTTACCCAAACAGCCTGAAATTCTTTGAATTTTGTCGCAGAAAGGATTTCTAACTTGAAATTGGCTGAAACTGCTATGAAACTGCTGCTTCGGACAAAATTTCGGTATAATATAAAAGTTCTTTCTTCGCTTCGAACGTTTTCATGTCAGCTTGTCTCAATAGCTAAAATTACCGAAAAGGATGAGCCTAGTAAATTTTTATCCATTTTTGCTATGCCTGTCAAAATTTCAACCGTATGAAAGGTTGCAATCTTAACAATCAATAAGAATTTCAGTTGAATTATGTTTTAGCGAAGATATTCTTGAAGGTAGGTCGGTTATAAAAATCATAAAATGTCTTCTGCTTTCTTATCTAATCAATAGGTTATAGAAAATTTTCATATGAATAATCAAAAGTTCACAAACCACGTTAAGGTCTGGCCATAATCTACGCTTCATTTAAATGTTTAAAATGGCCTTTAGAAAAAGCCGAGAAGGGGAGTTCTGAAAATATAAAAAAATAGTCGACGTGACTTATGAATAACCCTTAACTGCCGTAGAGGACGTCTTCGCCATTTTTAGATTTAGCGACCAAAACATACCGGTTTTCGTCATGCACCATCTAAGGTGTGACGATTGCAAAATATTCATGCATCATCAAAACGATGACTTATGGTTCTTCGCATATATTTTGTTGCGTGACTAGGAAGGGTTTGTGACGAACAACTAGTTGGCATCATCGAACTTATATACCGTTATAACTTTATTGTTGCACGACGACAGGCTTTGCGTTGCTAGTCAACATGTTTCCCTTGCGCGACATTGAAGGCAACAGACTCGTCGCTACTGTGGTTTTATGTGCTTTGACGATGACTTTTGTCAACACTGGTAATGTCTAACCCTGTGCTAATGCAATCAGGAAACACCACACAGAACCGCACGAAACAGCACGAACAAGGGTACGAGAGCGTACGCTGCGGTGGCTCTGCCTTTTTCTCCTTTGGACCACCAGCTAGGTAAGACCCACTTCCTGCAAGGCGCTTCGATATCATCATCAGAGTTCCCCTGGCGACATTGGCGAAATTCCACACTACGAGATGGATATCAACAATTATTCGAGAAAAATGATGAAACCGAAGAAAATAATTCAACCTCAAAAACCTGGAAGAGCAATCGAAAGAAAACCGTGAGTATTTTTTTCGTAATTATTTACAATCTTATGGTAGATATTAAACTAGGACTAAAAATAAGGGAAGGTAGGCTACTATTTTACTAATATTTACAGGTATTTACAAGCTCACATACGGTGAATGTCTCTGTAGTAATTGAGTGGGTTATTCCCTTGAAGGTGTTTTGTTGGAAACTGTTTGTTTCTTCTTGTCATTTTCTTGAAAAATTTACATAGCTGGCATACTCTAAGTTGAATTAGGCTCAGCTTTTCAGTTTTGAAATTTATTGTCACTCTTTACAGAGGTGCGCATAGCTTGAAAACTCTATTGACCTTGATGCAAGTGCATTTTTTTTTCAGTCTTTTAACGAAATAGACTCCAATCCTTTTCCCATTCAGATCTTCCAGCTCGTATGTGTTTGCCCCCAAAACTCTGCGCACTACGGCTGGTTCGTATTTCAGAGCCAGTTTTTTACAAAATCCCTTACCTTTATCTGATTGGTCGAATGTTTGCTTTAATACCCCTTCGCCGACCGAGTAGGTAGGGCATTGTGCGTTCGATCTCAGATTATAGGATTTGCCGTTCTTGGCGTATGCGGTTTTGAGGTTCTCCCTTATGTCTTTAAATAACTGTTTTTGCTTGTCTGAAATTTGTTGTTTGTCTTCATCAGGTTGTATGTGGTTATCGCGGATTTTCGAAAACTCCCTGCCATCGAAAATCTTCTGACGGCTGAAAACCACGAAGTATGGTGTGAATTTGGTGGACTCGTGAATCGAAGTTCTGATCGCGTCCGCGATTGACTGTATCTCATCCGCCCAATGGTTATGAGACTTTTTTAGAGTTTCTCGTATTGCTGTAACTATTACCCTGTTCATCCTCTCTGTATTGTTTACCTGAGGGTGATATGCAGGTGTAAGCCAATGGGTAACATGGTTGTCTTCGAGTAGATTTTTGAATTGCCTTGAAATGAATTTAGAGCCATTGTCCGTTAGGATTATTTCGGGGACTCCGAATAAATTGAAAATCATGTTTGTTTGTGCAAACGTCCATAATACATGTCCTACCCTACCAGTCAAGCAGCTACTGTTTCTGTAGTGTGTTGATATTGTGAACAATTAAACAGTTCTTTCTATGCCTCCGCCATGGCAGGACGGCCAACAAACCGTGGTCTTTTATTTTACTTTTAAACACAACGTAGGGAACATTCTGCCCGTGCGCGATCATAATGGTGCCGTGACCAATCGTTCGATAACCTCGGGCAACGTTTATCCGAATTATGATGTGATTGTCTAAGCCGCTACAATCCCTTTCGCTAAATGTTTAGTGCATCAGTAGGAACTCCAAAAATCCTGTGACCCTTCCAGCTACGATGGTGTGGCCACCAAGGTAGCCATCTGGCAGAGCATGTTTAGTTCTTGATTCACCGTGGGCTTCGAGCGCCTTGATCAAGAAGCATGTTCATAAGTACGGCGAGTGCGTTTACTAGGAAGTGGAGCAGATTTCGTGATCGCTATAATGTTACCATCTATTGTACGGAAGATAATACATCGAACCAACAGCAGCATTCATCGACAGTGGAAGTCGTTTCATCTCGCAGCTACATGTGATTCATACGTGATCAATTGAAGATTGAAGTATTATTGCGACAAGTGCAGCATTATATGTTTTGTAGCTGGTGCAGCATTCGTGTATAAAATTCGAGATTAAGTTTTACATTTGAATATCATGAGTAAAAAACGTTGTTTTTTGGGGAGGAGTATGTTTGTTCAAACGTCCATAATACATGTCCTACCCTACCAGTCAAGCAGCTACTGTTTCTGTAGTGTGTTGATATTGTGAACAATAAAACAGTTCTTTCTATGCCTCCGCCATGGCAGGACGGCCAACAAACCGTGGTCTTTTATTTTACTTTTAAACACAACGTAGGGAACATTCTGCCCGAGCGCGATCAATGTTTTTGACAGAGTCTACCTGAGAGTGAGCCTTGGCTTCTCGGAACGGTTTAATCAGGAAAAATTTACTAAAAACATCAGTGGCTACTAGCAAGAAGGTGTCCTTGTTTTTCCCAGATGGAGGTAATGGTCCGGCGTAATCTAGCACGATGAATTGCCACGGATATTCAACGGGTTTTTGGGAACCCATAAGTGGCGTCAGGTTAGTTGTTCCAGCTTTGCTAATCTGACATTTATGACACTCTTTACAGAATTTTAGAATTTCTGTGTTCATGCGTGGCCAGAAAAATCGTTGCTTTATTGCCGCCAGCGTTTTTTCGTAACCAAAATGAGCCTTTTCGTGTTCATGACGGATAATTTAGGTTCGTTCCGATTCCAATGGGTAGCATTTCCATGCAAAGCGTGGATCACTCATACGAATTCCATTTTTCACTAATCGAAATACTCTTCCGTCAATAGACCTTTGTTGTGGATTTTTTTAATTGGCTTATCAGAAACCTTTCAATCTATAGAGTATACCCTTCTATGAGACCTATATTTTTTAAAGCCTGTAACTATTGAAAAACAATAGAAAACTGTTAAATGACCATTTCAGCCCATATGCGCCATGTGGTGAACATCCATTTGACCCTTTCTTCCCCAATCTTATGTTTCTCTTCTGTGGTGAGTTTCACGTTAACTTATTAGCTCCTCACTCCTATGGAGAAATCCTTTAAGCAGATGTCAGTGCTCGCGTGATACATGGCAGTAGTTTTCTTACCCAGTCACTCCACTGGAAAACCTCGTAAAAAATCTCAAAAACGTTTTCAAAACAACGGATCTGATTTTGTTAACAAAGGGGTAAACAAATATTCAAACAACATTTTTCGCAAACGAACATGCACTAGCACCCCATCATAACAAATTCTAATATTTTTCTACCATTATGCTGATGCTAGTTAGCGTAGGAGTGCTTGGAGTTTTGAAAAAGTTGTCGAGAAATACTGTTTTCGCTTTTGAAGCTAAGTTGGAACCAGTTCCAGCATACGATACCCGAACTTATTGTCAGTGCAAACCTCAACTCGATACGTATTATAAATAAAGATAAACACACCGACGTTCAGCACATAACCAGTCGATCCAATCTTGATACCAGATCACAGTTAGATCTAAATCAAAATCGAAAACGGTTAAGTTGTCACTTTGCGCAAAAGATGCTCGTACCCAGTTGGAAGAAGAAAATTGAAGCGGCCAAGAGGATGGCGTTGTCAGTTGGGCTTTGTGCACAAATTACGTAACGCATGAAGGGGGGGAGGGGGGTTGAGCAACCGTTACTTATTGTGACATATGGGGGAGGGGGGGATTTAAAATCGTTACGTAACAAAATGACAAATTTGAAAAAAAAAATTAAAAGTGAATACGAATTTGCATCAACTAAAATTCCTGTGTACCAAGCAAAGTAATAAGTAGCAAGTAGAAAAGCCTGTTGAGGTAGCGGATTCATCCGTGCTTTGATCTACCCCGCAGTGGGATGTTAGGCAAAAGTAACGTCCTTGGTTCGAGCACTACTTGACCCATGCCCTTTCGCTCAATTTTTAATACTTCTATTCTATTTCCAACCTACCGTACACTGACGGGACTTTCAACACTTTCTCTTCATATGTTCCATTCTAGCAAACATTACTGTCCACACTTGGTGCCTCATGGTGATGAGCGAACATTTCCTACTACATCAAGTAGAAAAGGGTTAATTTATACTAGTTGAGAACGTTTAAAAATTCTGAGAAATACGTCAAATGAAAGGTTTCAATCTATATTTTGAATAAAAATTTCTAAACTGAGCCAAAACTTTATATTTGTATTATTAATGACGTTTGCCATAACTGGTACACTGCACCAATTATCGCCATAGTTTTAAATTTTGGTTCCTTTCATGGCCAATTGCATGTGTTTCTTATGGGAGTGGCCATAATAGAAACACATTTATGGCCAAGTGGTGCATCTAAAATTTTAAGGAAAATGGATTAAGTCTTTCTTTTGATTTCTGACCAAATTCTAAAGCTTCGATAAATGGAGACGCACACTGAAAATTAATTTTCGTAAATTAGCTTTCACTCGTTTCGTAAACATGGATTATGCACATATAACAAATGTCTCGTAAATTATATGAAACATTAATATTGCTTGTCTTCTAACAAAACGCTATCATTACACCTTTTTTGTACAATGCACAAAATTAATTTCGTGAAGAGCAGAATAACTCCTCGTGGTTCCCTTTTTTTCAAATATATTTTGAGCCGATACAGTAGAACTGTCAGTCGTTCATGCAACCACATATTGGTAACAAATTACCCGTAGCTATTCGTATTATTTTAGAAGAATTAACGAATGTTCTTTTTGTATCAACAAATGCTTTGTTGTTTTGACAGTTGCGCGTGTGGCTTTTGATACGAAGGCAGCTTCGTAGAAAGTACAAATAAATAGTAAAATTTTCAGTGTACTATTTAAATGTGATCTACTAAACGAAAGGTATCTTATGACGATTTGCATCACAAATTGGCGCAATTTTCCATAAATCTCACATCTACACGCTACGAAATATATTGTTCTGTATAGCTTTAACAAATTTTATTGTTGACTCACGGCGTACCCATAATATTTATTAATTTTTGAACCAACAACAATTTTCGTTGACATATCTATTGAAAACAAAAAGCATTTATTGTTGAATAAAAAAATAAGCTTTTTGGAAACAAGGCACCTTTGCATTGATTCGACCAAACCGGTTGTTTTTTTATGTTAGAACCATTGAAATAATAAGAAATTTTGTTGAATTTTTTGCTGATTGTTGATTTTACCAAATTATTTTCTGAATCAATAATGATATTCTGTTAGAACCTAGAACATTTGAATAAACTTGTTGAACTAATATTTGTAACAGTTTTAAGAACATTCATTTACCTGAACAAATGCAGTACAATGAGTGCAATGTTTTTCCCAATCTTTATATTAGCTTTAAGATACTTAAATGAAATTAATTGAATGGTATTTGCAATCTTTACTCATTTCAGGTATATTAGAATTATACATCAAAACAACTACAATAACAGTTTTTGGGATGATTTTATCACAATTGAGAAATGGGGGGGGGGGGGGGTCCATGAGCGTTACGTAATTAAAGGGGGGGAGTCAGGTCACGCGTTACTTATTGTTACATAGGGGAGGGAGGGGGTCCAAAAACCCGGTTTTTTGCGTTACGTAATTTGTGCACAAAGCCTTGTAGGACAAACGAAAAAACAGCTGACGGAGAGCGATATTTGCGGAGACGAAAACAGCTGACGGAGAGCGATATGAATACAATCGTCGGCGGACATGCAAACATTGCAATTGTTATCATTTTATTCTTTCAGGAGATTCTATCCTTTCCGTGGGTTTCGTGTACCTAAGTGCTTTTGCTCCCAGGTACGCATCTCCGAAATGAGGGTTACAGGTATGTAAAATTTGATCTTGCCATTGCGAGAAACTACGCCATAGTAAGTCCTGCGCTGGTGGTGGCTTCCTATCACATCAAGACAGAGGTGGCTAAATAAAGATGCTGATTAAAAGCAATCATTACTGTTTATTTATTTAGTTCCCGGTTTATCCCTATTTTCGTCCTAAACAATGACATCCTTTCTTAACGTTAATACTGTACGCATGCTCTTTTTGTTTATGCGAATGGAAATAAATGCTAAGAATTTAATGATGTTATTGCAAATGTAATATGTTTTTCGGAACCATATCTGCTTTTTGCTTGCCTATATGTCGCCGACTAAATATGTTAAATTCTGATAATTTCGAGCCGCAACAATAGTGCGTATGGAGTTCGATAGAATAGATTTGCATGCTGCCGGGAAGATCTCGGTTCAGTTTATTTTGCTGCAAGTGGGTGGAAGAAGTTCGTACAGGCATTGAATGTGTACGAAAGTTAAGGAAAAAACTGGGCCTTAGTGACGGATGTTAAGACTGCGTGTGCCGCTTTCGATATTCTGTTAGATTTGTACATTTGGATTTTATACGACTGCACTGTTGATTAAGCAGTTGCCATATTCCGGCAGAGAAAATATATAATATTATTCATCATTTTCGAACTATACCAGAATCTTTGCTACACTGGATTACTTCAATACAGATTTATACAGACAGATACAGAGTTGCATGGCTACTGGGAGAATTAGTATTCTCTGCATGCTCGACGGAGTGCTGCATTTTGGATATTTTGGTTTAGCTAGAGATTATGAAAGCTTGTAAGAACCGGAATCGATCGAGTTTGACGTACCTCGATTACCTTCGTTAAATAATCGTGGTGCAGCAGGTATTGATACGGTTAGGCGTTCCATTTACGTATTCGTCGGTGATAGGTTTATTTATAAATTAGTTTGCATTATCTTACAATGAGTAAAAGTTTTGTTTATATTTACACAATTGTAACCGGTGGGTGTTGGCCAAAATTGGATTTTTCAGATATAATCCTAAATAGGCTATAGAGTATTTTTCATTCATCTAGTTACCTAACGTCCGTGCTCCATCACAGTATTGTCTATTGTGATATGTCCAACTCAATGGGTAAATTGAACTGAACATGAGTTTTAATGGAGGAGAACTTGGGGTAGACTACACGAACCCACTAGTTGACACTCAATATTGGCCAACGTGCTTTGGAACATTTGTTTGAGAATTCGTTAAGCGGCACAAATTTCCAAATCCAAAGTTCGGATACCGTGTTGTAATCGGTGCCTGGACTTTTTGTTCATGAATCTGGACACTTTTCAAATCACAAACAAGCATGCAGTTGTGAGCTTGAAAAATTTATCATAATAGCATATATTAGCATTAAATCTGAGCAATATATTATAATTAAATCTGAGAAGGATGATTTCTTTTACAGTTTTTATATTTCATGTTGGGCGGTAGGAATTTCTTTCGTGAATTGGAATCGGTGGATAGTAAATTTATAGTTAGGTTATTGCAGGATGCGGATGGACTGCTTAGGGCAGTATACATTTAGAGTAACTGAGTGGAAGAGATAGGTAAAAATGAGCTTTCAGATGATTTGTTTATAGATCAAACCAATAATTAACCTTCATGTACTCATTCACAATAAAAGGTTACTATTTAGTAGAACAGCCGACTGAGATCATCAGATATAGTTCGAATGGGCTTCAGCTTAATAAACAACAAGTAGGGTAAAGGGATGTAATGTTAGCCTAGCTCCTTCATTCGGCCTATGTACCAAATGTGTCATTAATTTAGCGATAATCAACAAAATCATGTTGCTATTAGGATGATAGATGTAATCCGAAGCAATTGAGACAATATTAATCATCTTATAGTTGTTCACTTCCACGTAATTTTCGGTTTCTTGAATTTTTGGGGCATCATCATTTCACTGGTTATGCTGAACAGATGATCTACACGATTTAAAGTGTTCTAAATTTGGCTTAATTGAATCGATAAAGCAAGTAATGCAGTCTGGTTGTGCAGAACATAGTTACACGTTACAAACTAACTGTTCACATACCTAAAATAACAATGATTTTACAAGAAAATCATAGACCCAATGTTGTGTACATATTTTTTTATATGGCCTGTTGTATCAATAACGTAGTAAAAAGGTTGTTATTGGTAAAATTTCAAGTGGAAATGCATGAATTTGCAGTTTTTTATATTCAAGTGGCTCATCTAAACACAAATCGAAGAGACAAAATCATTGCATAGTGAATTATAATGTTTTCATTATTGAATGGCTGATAAGTCATATATGAACATCATTTAAGTGTTTCGATGCAGTTTTATTTTAGTTTGTGTTGTGAAATGTTGTATTAAGTAAATCCAGTACAGCTTACAATGCTTATTCAATAAAATTAGAAAAAATTCATAAAATAAGAAAAAAAAAACCGTACAAAGACTGCATTTAGTAATAAATCCATCGAATGGGACGAAGTTGCATCCACGAATAGACCCAGTTTGGTGCTTATAGACCGACATTAAATCACCATTCCTCCAGAGGTTTGCAATGTCGATTTGTACCAGTGAGTTTATTTTTTCCTCCACGGTTTAGTCTACCGTGAGAAATAAATTGCATCGCACATTTCGTTTTGACGTTTCGTTGTATATAAACAAAGTACCATAGTGTTGCCAGAAAATGTTTTGAGCTTCATGGTGATAATTTTTTTTCCACTTTACAAAGTTGCCAGAACACCTCATATTTGTTCCACATGATTATATTCACCACAAAATGTGGAACAAATTGGAACTTTCAAAAATTTGTAACAAAATGAGGAGTGCATAGAAAAAAAAAAATCATTAACGCCAACGCAATAAAAAGTTCATTGCCTATAAAGGAAAAATATAAAAAATGGGGGTTAGGTCTGACGAGAAAGGTCTATTATGCGATAGTCCTTGTATTTGATTGGATTGGCCTGTATTCTTTCCATCAGCTCCTCTTGTTCGACATCGGGTTGAGAAACTACGACAGTGTCTATCGCAATTGACCTTGACAGGCAGTCCGCCGTGATGTTTGCTTTCCCCTTACGGTATTCCAAATTGAAAACAAAAGACTGGATACGGAAGGCCCATCTTAAGAGTTTAGCGTTTCCTGTCTCAGTCCCTACGTTGAATAGCCATAATAGGCTTCTAGCATCGGTGATGACCCGAAATTTAGTTTCCTCCACGTAATGCCGAAAATGCTGGATCGCAGACAGTATTCCTAAGCATTCTTTCTCGACGGCTGCGTATCTTCGTTGGGTACGGTTCAGCTTTTTACTGAAGTAACTAATCACTCGCGTAATCCCATCTTGCTTTTGAACGAGGGCGGCACCAATCGCCCGGTCCGATGCGTCCGATTCAATCACGAATGGCTTTGAAAAATCGGGATTTCCCAGTATCGGTGATGAGGTTAGGACCGATTTTAGCTCTCGGAACGCCGTTTCGGCTTCCTTAGTCCAAGTTAACTTTTTATGTTTTTTAGTGAGCAAATCTGTGATAGGGGCTGTTATTTTACTGTAATTTTTTATGAACGTTTGATAAAAATCTGCCAATCCCATAAGGCGGCGGATGTCTTCCTGCGTTTAAGGCTGTGCGTAGTCCAAGATTGGTTGAATTCGAGCTGAATCGATCGCCAACCCTTTTTCGTTAAGTAAGTAGCCGAGATACATCACCTGTTTTCGGTAAAATCTAGACATTTCCAGAGAAATAGTGAGTCCTGCCTTCTTGACTCTTTCTGCCACAATACTAAATAGACGAAGGTGTTCTGCGAAGGTATCGGTTGTGATTACAATATCATCCAAATAAACAAAGACGAACGACTCTAGGTCGAAACCAATAGCTTTGTCCATCAGGCGTGACATTGTGAATGGAGCATTTACGAGTCCGAAGGGTAGTACTTTAAAACGAAATACTCCTTCAGTGGTCCGGAATGCAGTGAAATTTCGACTCTCCTTTTTCAGGGGGATCTCAAAATAGGCGTCTTTGAGGTCTATGACTGAAAAGAACTTTGCCTTACCCTATCGTCAAAATATGTCCTGCATGTTCCGCATTGGATAAGTGTCCTTAACCATTAGTTTGTTGATTTTCCGTGAGTCTAAACAGATCCTCACCTTCCCGTTTTTCTTGAGCACTGGTACAAGTGGGTTGGTCCACTCACTGAAACATACCTCGATTGCGTCTAACTGCTTGAACCTTTCTACTTCGTCATTAATGGCTTGCTGAATGTAGGGTGAGCACTTATACATGGGTGGATTGCGTGGTTTAGCTCCTTCTTGAAGCATGATTTCATGAGTTATTAAGTGGGTTCTACCCAATTTCCCATCGGATGTTAGCTCGAGCCTCCTGACTACTTCAGTTAGCTGCATTTTCTGCGGCTGGGATAGATCGTGTTCTGTTTCGATCGCTTCTGGTTTTGGAACAGACGGCGTTGGCCCCTCGTATACGGGGCCTTTGGTCGATTGCATTGCCGCCAACCGTGACCTTGCTCTTGGCAGTTCCAGCTGCTCATTGGTTTTGGCGTATATTGTACACGCCTCGTTCGTTGTTCCGTCGTCTGCCTGTTCATCTGTGGAAAGCTCCTGTTTGGTCGAGCATGAATAGCGTTGACGGACTGATCGCTTTCGTAGTCGCTGTCTTCTGCCTCCACTTGATTTAATGGTCGACGTTGAAACCCAGATGACCCTTCCGTATTTTGAAACTGAAGCTGAGGATCGGCTGTGTCTATTCTGTAGTTTAACCTCGTCAGTTGTTGCAAGTCCTTAACTTCTACGATGGATATTTTAGACCTATAGTGCTGCCGCATACTGTCCCAAATCACTTCAAGCTTCCTGTGGGTTGAAAGTGGTTTGGACAATAAGTTCTCCACCGTCATCGTTGATCTTGATTCTCCAGTAAACCGTAACTTCCATTTTTCAACACGTCCGTGTCCTGAATATCTTCCGCCAGGATGTCTTAATTGGGTCTCCTTGCTAAAAAAAACAGCATATGGGTTAACAGTGCATGCATGCTTTACTCACGGTGTGGACGTTGGTGGGATGACTTTCTGAAAACTCTCTCTCTCTCTCTCTCTCTCTCTCTCTAATACCGCCATGGTACTCGTCGCATGCTTCGTTTGTCACCGAAAAAGGTTGATTTAATTCACGAATTTACTTTCATGGGTTGCTTTAAGCCCTGTCTGGGGTGCGAGTGTTACTATTGCAACCCCCTTCCAGTCACGTGTACCAGCGTACTGGGTTACTCCGAAGCTGGGTAGTGGGGTCAGGAATGGTCGTAACTGAGAGGAGTGGTGGTGTGACGGGCTGGCACTTGCCACTAATCTTATATCCGCTTTTGCACTCACTAACAGCACTACAGTAAATTTAATTATTTTACTTTAACTTCTACTAAACTGCACACTCAGAATAATCACACCACGACGCGGAACTGATATCAAACTACTCCTGCCTCTTCCACTAGCCAGATCAAAGTGATCGAGTAGAGGTTGCTAGTCCTCAGATAAAGCGCGATATTATCCGTGGACCGGAATTGACCTCCCGAAGTGTCTAAATTGTCTTTACGCATACTATCAATCTGATGTGAAAGGGGGTGGAGCAAAGAACATATCCTATCCAGCGAAACATTTACCCGACCAACACATTTCTTCTAGAAACCCGAGAAAGAAGTAAAGGAGAAAGGTCATTAAAACTTCAAAGGGTTTCAGGCGGGTCGCTGAACGCATTCGTACAGCATGTCCATTTGGTTAAAACCACGCGGTACACAATTCTTGTAGCTACAGGATCGCTCAGGATTTCATAATGTTCGAGACCACGAACAATACATCGACGCGCCATCTATTCCTCAGCGGAAACATCACAACACCCCTCGTTGATCGACAGCGATAAACGCCCAAAAGGGAAATTTAGATTGGCAGTATGGCGTTGCTCTGTCTTCGGTCGCGCCACAATATAAAAGCCGAGAAGTGACAGAAGCCATCCTCTTTTTCTGCTACAGCGACGTCATCAACAATCATCAAGTGAAGATACACACAGTGACAATTAGAATAAAAATAAGAATATTGTAGTACGGTGAAATTAATTAGGAAACATTAAAATTAGTTGAAGTTAAATTAAATAAAGTGCGTTTAAATCAATCGCGTGTTTTAAGGCTAGGCTGTCCGATAAGCTAGTGCATTATTTCAAAAACTATTGAAGCAACCCAAACGTAAACTAGGGAATTTGCTGCTGCTCGCTGTCCTCTCGACACATAATTAATTGAGTGCCTTCAATTAAAGAAATCTGGGAAGCGGTGAAGATTTGCGGGAATTATTTGCAGAAAAAACTAAGTAGACTAATTTACAATTTCTTGATTTAAAAATGTGAATGTTTTAAATAAAACTATATATTGATTTTACGAATTACTATTTATACAAAAAATAACAAAACACTATCGTATCCGCTACAACATTCTACCTGACTGATTCGCGCACAGACGATGATGAGCGCTCGGGATTTAGCTTCGATCCAGCTGCATCGCGTGCTCACGGTAATGAGCGCTCAAAAATGAGAATTAGTCTGGCTGTTTCTGCCTTATTGAAGGCGCTCGGTTGTTGTTATTGTGATAAGCTTAGAGGGATTTTTACCTTAAAGGTCATTTATCCCTACAGCGATCAATCAAATTTTATCATAGATATTAGTGTCCTTCAAATATTGCAGCAGTTTTACTTTTTCAGAATTTGACAATGTTTCGTCCAAAGAGTCTCCGATATCATTACCCAAACGTTCTGTGCAAAGTGCTCTACATTCGAGTAAAATGTGGGGAACAGACAGGGTAACACAAACAATCAATATGCAATTAGCGATTTGAAATTGGTTCACTGTTGTAGAACCCCTTGGTCCGAATTACACCTTGAATCCAGCACCTGGCTAAACATATTTGCGCCTTGGTTTTGATTTGCTGTGTTATTTTGACAGAATATTTGAGAGTGTGTTCGTGTGAGTTCATTATTAGGGGCGCATTATTAAGCTTGGGACCGAGCTTGGGACCGATGTTCTAGCACTGACTGAGCCAAGAAAAAATCGTTTTTGCATGGGACCTACTGGTCTTAGAGTTAGTCTATGGTAACACCGCAAGTGCGGAAATGAGGGGGTGGTTCGCTGTTTATTCTATAGTTGATGAATTTCACGCCAACTCGTCTTCGTGATCCTCGTGATCTCACAGAATCTAATGAAACTTTGTAGGTGGGTAGACTATGTGTTTTCAAAATTGATCTAGACTACCATTTGCATAGGGCTAAAGTTTTTTTATCGGTTTTTTGACGTAGACTACGTCTTACGGCAAGGGTCCGTCACGAAATATTGTAACAAATTAAACGCTAATAACTTAATAAATGCTCGATAGATTTTCAAGATGTTTACATCAATCGGTTGTTAATGTTCCCGCGTATCATTTCAATAATCAAACATTATCGGTTAACAATTTTGAACTCATTGCCCAGTGAACAAGCGAACGGTACAGTTCGTTCGGTCCGCTTTCCGTTGCTTTGGAAGCTTTTAACGAGTGTTTACAGTCTTCAGTATCAGTTTTTCTAAATCGCCAGTGAAATCGTCGCGAGTGAAATCAGTCTTGGTTTACTGAAGAAGAGAACATTGTGTGATAAGTGGTGCAACAACGTCATTGATTGCAATTAGCAATATTGCCACGATCGAGAAGCCATATTGTCCCGCATCTATACGGCACGCATACCAGCAGCCCATCGAGTGTAGCGTGTATTCTTCCATCCACCAACTACCACCGACCAGCAACATCATCGTCATCGTTTAGCTCCACGCTTAGACGGTACACGCGGTCACTCATCGTCGCTCGGCAGCAGCAGCACGCATTCGTCGCCCAGCTGCAGTAGATCCGTGATACATATAAGAGAAGTTTTTTAGTAGTATATAAGATAAGCGATTTTCATCGTAGTGTGTGTGAGTGTGGAGAGTGATTGATAGTGTGTGTGAGAGTGTATTTAGTTTTAGTTTTTGTTTAGGTTTAGTTTGTTTATCTGTGATTGATTGTAGATAATTACGTAAGTGGTTGAGCGTGATAAGCTCCCACAAGCGAGCCATGGATGATTTATCGCAAGATGAATCATCTATGGCACGAAATGATGAGGTAGCTCATAGAGTTACCAGATCACGTGCTTATCCAGATAGTTCAACTGGTCCATGGGTTGTTTATTTTCAGCCCAAATCGAAACCTCTAAATGTTTGTCAGATTTCTGATGATCTGACGAAGCGATTCTCGGCCGTGACCGAGATAATTAAAGTCAGACCCAATAAACTTCGGGTCGTTGTGTCCAATCTCAAGCAAGCTAATGAGATTGCTGTCTCCCAGCTCTTTACTCTAGAATATAGAGTGTATATCCCAGCTCGGGGTATTGAAATTGAAGGTGTGGTCTCCGAAACGAGTCTGACCCCTGAGATCCTGCTGAAGCGGGGGTTGGTCGATTTAAGAACCCTCTGCTTCCCCCAGTTAAGATACTTGATGTTCGCCAACTTGGCACAGTGTCGACCAACAAGGGCGAAAAAAGTTTACACCGTCAGACTCGTTTCGCGTAACCTTCTCTGGCTCAGCCCTCCCTCAATACGTCGAGTTGGGAAAACTTCGACTACCTGTGCGATTGTTTGTACCTCGGGTCATGATCTGCCAGAAATGCCAGCAGATGGGACATACGACCTCCCATTGCGGCAATAAGGCGCGCTGCTCCAACTGTGGGGAGAGACATGAGGATGGCGCGTGCGCAGACAGCACACCTAAATGCGCTTTCTGCAAAGGAACTCCTCCTCATGCTCTCTCATCGTGCCCGGCGTACAAACAACGCGGGGAACAATTAGAACGCTCGCTGAAACAGCGTTCCAGGCAATCATTTGCTGAAATGGTTAAAAAGCCTCACCATCACCCGATGCCAATACAAATCCCTTTGCTCCTCTGTCAGATGACGAGTCTGACTTTGATTCGGCTGAAGAGGGAACGTCGTTCACTTTTCCGGAAGGTGCTTCAAGGAAGCGAAGACGCGTCCGCCCACGGAAAGTTGTTGAAAAGAAGCCCGAGACCAGCTTGCCCATTTCAAAAGAGGTGGAAAAAAGGAAAACACAATTCCTCCTGGTTTCCGTAGTACTAACTACACCCAGGACTTTCCATCTCTCCCGGGGACATCCAAAACCCTGAAGCCCCAATTTTAAGAACAGAAGCCCCCTCCTCAAGTGGGCTGTTCTCATTTGATGACATTGCCGAAGGTATCTTTAAGTACCTCGAAATTTCTGACCCTCTCAAAAGCATTGTTTTGGCAATGCTTCCAACAGTGAAGACTTTTTGAAGCAATTGACAATTAAGTGGCCCATCCTTGCAGCTATCATCTCCTTCGATGGATAATTTTCCAAATGAGGTCGGGGATTTGATCACTGTTCTACAGTGGAATTGTCGAAGTTTGATTCCTAAATTGGAATCATTCAAATTTTTAGCTCACACTACCGGTTGTGATGCATTCGCTCTTTGTGAAACATGGCTCTCTTCCGAAATCAATCTTCCGTTTCATGATTTCAATATTATTCGTCTTGATCGTGAGGATTCGCGTGGAGGGGAGTACTTTTGGGGATCAAAAGTGCTACTCCTTCTATAGAGTGAATTTTCCTCATATTCCAGGTGTTGAAGTTGTCGCATGTCAGGCTGTTATTAAAAATAAAAGCCTTTGCATTGCTTCTGTATATATTCCTCCTAGAGCCTCGATAAACCGAAAACAACTCTCAGATATTTGTTCGGTCCTTCCTTCTCCACGGTTGGTCATGGGAGATTTCAACTCTCACGGTACAGGCTGGGGAGAACTGTACGATGACAACCGATCTTCCTTGATATATGACCTCTGTGACAACTTCAATATGACAGTACTTAACAATGGAGAAGTAACACGTTTGGCTGGTACATCCTCAGTTGGCAGTAGATTAGACCTCACACTTTGTTCGAATTCATTATCGTTGGATTGCACATGGAATGTGATTCAAGATCCCCACGGTAGTGATCACTTGCCCATAAAAATTTCGGTTGCCACCGGGTTCAATCCGTCGAAATCTGTTAACGTCACGTATGATCTTACCCGTCACATCGATTGGACAAAGTTTAGGACAGCAGTAGATGAAGCCGTAACGACGGTAGAAAGGCTTTCACCGCTGGAAGAGTATAACTTCCTCTCCAACCTGATCTTAGACAGCGCGCTTCAAGCTCAAACTCGACCAGTTCCAGGGACGTCATCTCGCAGGAAACCTCCTTCTCCATGGTGGGATCAGCAATGCACCGAGGTTTACCGTAAAAGTCCGACGCGTTTAAAGTTTTCCGTAGACGTGGAACACCTGAGCACTTCGAAGTATACACGGCTCTCGAACGCGAACTTAAGAGCCTCATCAAGGCCAAGAAACGCGGTTACTGGCGAACATTTGTGAACGGGCTATCGCGCGAAACGTCGATGAGTACTCTTTGGAACACGGCGCGAAGGTTGCGTAACCGAACTACGAACAACGAGAGCGAGGAGTACTCGGACCAATGGATCCTAAAGTTCGCGCGAAAAGTTTGTCCAGATTCTGTGCCGGCACGGATGATTCCTCGCGAAAACACGAATTCGATAGATGAGATTGGCCAACCCTTTTCAATGGTAGAGTTCTCTCTCGCACTCCTTTCGTGTGGCAATACGGCTCCAGGGGCTGATAGGATCAAGTTCAACTTGCTTAAGAACCTCCCAGACGTCGCGAAGAGGCGCATGTTGAACTTGTTTAATCAGTTTCTGGAACTCAACATTGTACCGGATGATTGGAGACGGGTGAGAGTTATTGCCATTCAAAAACCTGGTAAGCCCGCGTCCGACCACAACTCCTATCGACCCATCGCGATGTTATCTTGTATTCGAAAGTTGTTGGAGAAAATGATCCTTTTCCGTCTGGACAAATGGGTTGAGACGAACAACCTGCTTTCAGATACTCAATATGGTTTCCGTAGGGGTAAGGGAACGAACGACTGTCTCGCGTTGCTGTCCACAGATATTCAGTTAGCTTTTGCTAAAAAGAGCAAATGGCTTCTGTATTCTTGGACATAAAGGGGGCTTTTGATTCAGTATCTGTTGAAGTTCTTTCAGATAAACTCCACGCTTGTGGCTTTTCACCATTAATGAACAATTTTTTGTACAATTTGCTGTCAGAGAAACATATGAGCTTCTCTCATGGAACCTCTACAGCTTCACGATTTAGCTACATGGGTCTCCCCCAGGGATCATGTTTGAGCCCCCTTTTGTATAATTTTTATGTCAAAGACATTGACGGTTGTCTAAGTGACAATTGTACGTTGAGACAACTTGCAGATGACGGCGTAGTGTCTGTCACGGGACCCAATGGGGTCGATCTGCAAGGACCCTTACAGGATACCTTAGACAATTTGTCTACTTGGGCTCTAGAGCTAGGTATCGAATTCTCTACGGAGAAAACTGAGTTGGTAGTTTTTCAAGGAAGCATAACCCAGCACAACCGAAGCTTCAAATTTGGGGTAAGCCGATAACTCATTCTATGTCATTTAAATATCTTGGGGTCTGGTTCGATTCAAAGTGCACCTGGAGATCCCATATTGAGTATGTGAAGCGAAAATGCCAGCCAAGGATCAACTTTCTCTGCACAATTACCGGAACCTGGTGGGGAGCTCATCCACAAGATCTTCTGACGTTGTACCGGACAACGATTTTGTCGGTTATGGAATACGGTAGTTTTTGTTTTCAGTCAGCGGCTCGGTCGCACATCATTAAACTGGAACGTATTCAGTATCGGTGTCTTCGTATCGCGTTAGGTTGCATGCACTCGACTCACACCATGAGTCTTGAAGTGCTGGCTGGCATGTTGCCACTCTCGGATCGGTTTTCAGAATTATCTCTCCGGCTCCTCACCAGGTGTGAAGTTATGAACCCCGAGGTGATCGAAAATTTTGAGAAGCTCCTTGAGTTGAATCCTCAAACTCGCTTCATGACCTTGTACCATTTGTACATAACACAGGATGTCAGCCCTTCGCCGAACATTTCCAATCGTGTTTGCTTCTCCGATTTCGACAATTCGGTTCATTTTGATTTATCCATGAAGCAGGAGCTTCGTGGAATCCCAGAACATCATCGTCCTATGATTGCTCCGGTGATATTGCTGCAAAGTTTGGCCAAGTTGATTCCACTAAATCGTTCTTCACTGACGGATCTTTGATAGAGCAGTCAGCAGGCTTTGGTATATTTAATGAAATTTATAGCGCCAACCGTAAACTTCAAGCTCCTTGTTCCGTATATGTCGCTGAATTAGCGGCAATACATTTTACGCTAGAAATTGTTGCCTCATTAACACCGGATCAGTACTTCATTTTCACGGATAGTCTCAGTTCTATAGAGGCTATTCGCTCATTGAGCCGGTAAAGCACTCCTCGTATTTTCTCATGAAAATACAGGAGCTTCTAAGTGCTTTATCTTCGCGTTATTTTATCATCACCTTTGTATGGGTCCCATCTCATTGTTCAATTCCGGGCAATGAGAAAGCGGACTCGCTTGCAAAGGTGGGCGCTATGGAAGGCGATATTTGTGATCGACAAATCGCCTTCAACGAATTTTTCCTATTTTTCGTCAACAGTCACTCGTCAGCTGGCAGTATAAATGGAGTAAAGGAGATTTGGGGCGATGGCAACATTCTATCATCCCAAAGGTGTCGAAGAAATCTTGGTTTAGCGGGATGGATGTGGGTCGAGACTTCATTCGTGTCATGTCTCGCCTCATGTCGAATCATTATTCTTTGAACGCTCATTTATACCGGGTTGGGCTGAGCGACAGCAATCTCTGTGAGTGTGGACAAGGCTATCAGGACGCAGATCACGTTATTTGGTCTTGTGCTGAGCATTCTGGAGTCAGATCTGAGCTTTATGATTCCCTTCGGGCTCGAGGTAGACAACCCAATGTGCCAATTCGAGATATTTTGGCTGTACGTGATTTGGAGTACATGAAACTCATTTATGTGTTTTTGACTAACATTAGCATTAGATTGTAGTTAGTTTAACCTGTATGTTTAGAATAAGTTTTTTTTTATATGTGTATGTGTGTGTGTTTTTTTTCTTTTCCAAGAAATGTTCAAGTCAAAAGAAAACCATAAGTTGTATAGTTATAAGTGTTTAGATAATTCTGAATTTAAATTTAATAGGTTATGTAACCATACTTTAAATTCCCACCCTCCTTCCCATCCGTAATTTGTTATACCTATTAACCTCGAGACGGCCGCGAGTAATCGGCTCTATCCTCCTAACTTTAGTTTTAAGATAAATGATGTATAAAAATATGAAAATTTGGCTCTGTAAAGTTAATTCGATTGAGCCTGTACAAATAAATGATTATTAAAAAAAAAAAAAAACAATTTTGAACTATTGCAAATAACCAAAATAATTTTTCAGTGTAAATTTACAAAGAGCGCTGTACTTTTCTATCACATACTTCAAATTTAAGTAAGGAATGCCTCATACATTTCAGTGCACGATATTAAAAGGGGACACCCTAAAATTTTGATCATTCGCTCGGCAGTTATGGAGCTGTGCAGAGCGGCTATGGCTAGTAAAGCCCTGGCAGCTGGCGGTTGCGCGTGCCATACAGGAGGGTACGTGGGCAAGCAAACAAAAAGAATGAAGGGTTTGCGGCTGTCACCGACGAGTGGCTGGTTGGACAGCCATTTTTAATGCAGTCGTGTGCTATTCCATGCGCGTGGCAAATTTGGAGGGACATCAACCCGGGAACACATTGACGCTTCTAGTACATTGTCAATGAAACTCAAAAATTTGGTCCGGTGGTACTGCCAACGTGTCAAACCGAAAATAAAATCTAGCGAATCTTCTAAAAAGGTCGGAATGTGGATATGACATGTGATATTGTGTGCGATAAAAAAGTTTGTTACATTTTAGGCCAGGCGTCCACTGATGTGGCGGAGGTTTGACATCTGCTAACATGCCAAAATATCTTGTCGTAGTTCGCTTCACGCCTTACGACTTTGATTCGGTTTTTTTTACATGTTATGTGATGCCACACTTCCGCCACATCAGTGGGTGCCTCGACTTACGCTTGCAATAAACACGGAACCAGTGGAAATATAAAAGTGTGGTGATAAAATTACATCACGCACTGAAGAGAGGGAGGGGTACTAAGTATAACAATCGGCATAATGTTTTAAATTGCTTCATATAAAACGTGTTTCCGAGGTGTAGAGGGAGCCGATTAGCGTTCCCTAAGGGGAGCAATCAATTTTTTTAATTTTGCAAGTGTTTCAAGTGATCGTTCAAACATTAAGTCCATTATTTTTAAATATTTGTTTGTTAGCCGTTTGAACACTTCTGAGAGCGCAATAACGTATGGGAGGCAAAAACGATTATTAGATGTTTTGCCAAACCAGTAATATAAAGTTCTTTGTGTAGAGCAGATTTTATTTTATTTTGTAAAATGTAACGTCATTCATAGATATTCCATGTCCTGACTAAGTCATGTCATTGGTTTTAACGTAAGACTACGTTTCTCTTTTCTATACCGGGTGTCATTTCAAAATTTTGAAAAATAAGAGCTTCACGCAAAAGTGAAAGGTTTTTGAAAGCTAATAACTCTAGATCGACTGAACAGAATGTTCATTCATGCACCATTTGATCAGAAAAATTTACAGTATGTTTACAATAAAATTACAATTGAGTTCTATTTGTATCAGTAGTTTAATTTTCTAATTTAAAATTGCCTAATATTTTCCCCATACAAATCTGCATATAAACAGGTTAAAAATGTGATTTTCCGGAGTTGATATAGCACATTATGGTGTCCTGCTACCCAAATAAACCGGAAATATAAATATATGACTAGCGCGTATTATAATCACCGTCTTTTTCAGAACGACCAATTAAATTTTACAATAAAATAGTTTAAGTTTAAGGGAGATGTTCGTGATTTAACCTAAACAACCGTTGCATATTATCAGAAACAGAACATTTTAGATTATTTGAGGCATTTAGTCAAGAGTGGTAAATTCAACCGAGATTTTTTATTAGAACAAAACGGAACAACAAAAGCAATGGTTTTTTCCACCAATTTTCTCAGTGATAAACCACCTTATTTTGCAGAAAAAGAGTCCACCAATCTGATAGAATAGGTGGCTCACATGGGTACACTTTGTGTCACGAGATATTTACGTGTAGAATTGTTTTCAGTTAGGTCCTAATGAAAAATCGTTGTCGAATTGTAAGTTTGGCATTGAATGCATTGGATATGATCAATTTAAGGCAGCATATAAGATGACTGAAGAGGTGACAGAAAGACTACTTCCAGTTGGACCTGAAGGGAAGGGGGCGGTTGGTTTGTGTTACGATATTTATAAATTAAATGATACCATTATTTCAATACACCAACGTGGTCCTACATAAACATCGCGGTTATTCCTTTTGATATATCCCACCTCTATTTGTATTATACCTAGTAAAATTTGTTCTGGTGAGACCATAAATGCGTCCTATCTACTAGTGGGATATATCGACTTAACATTATTTATAAATGCATCATTTGCAACAGGTCAAAGCAAAATAATAAATAATTTCAATATTTACCAACCATATGTGCTATGTTATGAATAAATCATATGATACCTTTATTAATAAGGGAAGGTCCATTAATTATGTCACGCAGTAAGGGGGAGGAGGGGTTCGGGAAAATGTGACGATTCATACAAAAAAATTTGATTGTCGATACAAAAAACGTGACAAGGGGGGGAGGGGGGTTTAAAAAAAGTCAATTTTTGCGTGACGTAATTAATGGACGTTCCCTAAGCACCATTGCGTTCCTACGTGAACCTCGCGGTTTTATGCCTGATATAATTCAAATTTTCATAAAGTGTTGCAAAGCTCACCATTCATTCTTTTTTTAAGTAAGTATTTATAAACAAGGTAATTTTTCTCAGGTCTCATTCTAATTAAAAATCTAAAACGCTCGTAAAATTTGACCCAATATTTACACTAGTTATTTACAAGCAACTTAACGTATACAAAATAAATCAAAAATAAATTATCTTGCTCTGAATCTCGCCGAAAAATAGCTCAACCGCTTCAATCTTTCGCTTCTCACTCGAAGTTTTTGCTTGAAAGTAGTCCGCAAAGAAATATTGTTTCCGGGAGCCAGCAGCTTCTAGATCAGATTGAGATGAGTACAGTGAAAGTTCATCAGAGCTGTCAAGCATTGGTTCTAATATTATGTTACGTAATTATCAGCAATTTCAAACACCCTCTCGCTCTCTCACGTAACAGTAAAAACATATATAAATTTTGTCATCCGCTTCCTCCCAACGGAAATGTGAATCTTTTTCATAAAGTACCTCAGTAAAAAAGTAAAAAAAAAATCATTGCTTAACGGTTTCTATGGCCAATCAATAACCTTCAGTTATACTTAGATTCTTTGGATTCAATACACCGCGCGACTATCATAGTGGTCACAATATGCAACGCGGTGAAATATTCATTTTATTATTTAAATTACTTATAACTGAAGTTACGCCTTAAATATTAAAATAGACTCATTTGATATGCTACGTTTGCTTGTTGTTTTGCAACCACTCATGACGCAACAAAAACATCCGAATAGAAAAATCGGTGCATCTGCCAGGGACGACCCCAATGTTTACGTTGTGGAGCGACATCTACGATTTGCAAGTGGTTACACGAAATTAAGCTAATCTGTCATGTTGTGGGTAGTGTGCCTGTATTAGTAGAGTGACGCCATATCATCCCTATGAAAATAACAAATTTGGCATCCCTGATGCTTTGAGTTGACAACACTGAAAATGTTTTAACTTTCAAGTGACTTTTTGCAAAGCTCAGAACGTTGTTGATATTTTATTGCATCGCGTTCAGTCTTCAATTCACCTAGTTAGATTTCTGCTAAGAAGATTTCTGCTTTTTCGTTTGAAGATACATCAACCGAAAAAGGTTCACAAAATAAAATAGACAGTAGATCTATGGCAGCGTAACGAGATAAATCCAGGTGGTTATTTGTTGTGATAAACTCCAAGTAAAAATTGCTTTACAAATATGAAAACCAATAAACTTTGATGACTGAATACCACTCAACTTTGTTACTTTATTTCACGTTCAATATTATTAACACATCATAATACACACGAAACTCACTTAACAGTAACGCATGTTTCTGTTTCCCTTACAAGCTCACATAAAAGAAATTGTTGCTCTTATTGATTCACTTACCCTAACTTGAAACATTGCTTGAAGTGGCAGCTGGCTGTGGTATATATAAATATAATATATATATATACATATACATATATATATATATATATATATATATATATATATATATATATATATATATATATATATATATATATATATATATATATATATATATATATATATATATATATATATATATATATTATATATATATATATATATATATATATATTTATATATATATATATATATTTTAATATATATATATATATATATATATATATGTATATATATATATATATATGTATATATATATATATATATATATATATATATATATATATATATATATATATATATGTATATACATATATACATATATATATATATGTATATTTATATATATATATATATATATATATATATATATATATATATATATATATATAAATATATATATATATATATATATATATATATATATACATATATATATATATATATATATATATATATATATATATATATATATATATATATATATATATATATATATATATATATATATATATATATGTATATATATATATATATGTATATATATATATATATATAGTATATATATATATATATATATATATATATATATATATATATACATATATATATATATATATATATATATATATATATATATATATATATATATATATATATATATATATATATATTTATATGTAGATAATGTAGATAAATATATTGACTTCGTTCAGCGAAAGAAGAAAGTTCGTTCGATCCACCGCTCCGTTATTTTGGATGATTATTCGAGTGCGATCGCTGTAAATTGTTAGTTTTTTTTCTCAAAATATATTCACTTCAGTGAGCAGAGTAAAAGTGATTTTTTTTAAGAAGGCAGTGCAGTTTTCCAGTGAAATTGGAAAA
>JASCZW010008318.1:0-52401 GCA_034211315.2 Aedes japonicus | reverse complement strand
CAACTTTCTTAAAACGACGTTGTTCTACAACTTTGTTGAAGACAGTAACCCGTTATCTGTAGCTGGAAAAAATAGAATCGAAAGTGTAGTGTACGCCCTTATGAAAGGTTAGGCGTGTTTTTCAAAAAGATGCGGAATATTTTGAGCAACTCTTTTGAAGACACCTACTCGATAAAATGATAATAAAAAAAGGGTGAAAACGTTTTTGACCGTATTTTTTCAGAATTGTGCCACTGTGTAGCTGGGCAAAAAGTGCTTCGTTCCCCAAAGTAGGCGCCTATGGCTATGGTAGTTGTGGTTCGATCATGTAAACGTCAGTAAACGTAGTCTTCAGTTGGAAAATTGGCCGTCCTAACAAGAACATGATTGGCATGGTACGCATTAGAAATTAATACCTCTTACTAGTTTTCTTGGGCAGCAGGATACCATCATGTGGTATATTCAATTCAGATATTAGTTTACTCATCTCCTCATTGTGGCGTTTGCTTTCCTAGACGAGTTCAGTGACTAGTTATTTCATCAATGCAACTAGCGGCACCAACGCGCTCATCGGCGTTACTCGCCGACCGACGCGAAACTGCAATGATTCGGACGGAAATTACATTCCCTTCGGCGCCACGGTTCTCCCAATCGTGGCGTGAAGGACTAAGTGAAATCGTAAGGAAGGAGATCGCGCGAATGTGGATTGAAGCAAAATTAAAAAAAAAAGGACGAGCGTTGGTTATCAAATAAGACACCAGTGTCAAAACTAAATTATTTTGCTGCTATGTGGCATCTCGCTTCGGCTTATGACAAAACGGTGTTTATATTATGGTGTGAGTAGCTTTATTTGGTAGCCTCGCAGAGCACTGCAATTAAATGCAAATCCGGTTCAATATTATAACATTACAACTATTGTTGTAATGTGCAGCTTTGAAAAGACTTCCAGGGCTGCCTGTTATATAGATCCAATTAGTTTTTCTTGGAGAAATTGTTCGAAATATGCTGTCAGTTATATAAATTTGTTTGAACTTATTTTAGCTTCTAGGAACTGAACGAACCCCCTAAACATTAATTTAACTAATCATGTTTTGGTTGTTGTTGCATGAAGCATGTTATCAATTATAATGTTGAATAAATATCTCATCAACAGCATCCCTTGGAGTGATAGCATTTCTGCTAGAATTGAGATATTTGATTCTAGCAGAACTTGCTGTCTACTCCAAGAGTTGCATGTAGATAAGAAGGATATTCCGAAGGATTCGAACTCGTGACTTTATGGATGCTAACCACTACGCACGGGGTCATCCCTTCATAGAAGTTGCTTAAGCTTCTCGGAAATTAAATAAACTTTTTGGAAGTTTCAAGATAACCATGAAGTTTGCTCTCTTGTGGTGTAGCTGCAGAAGTCCATAAAATTACCGAAAAACTCTTAACGTTTCTGGAAACTTGGTTGAACTTTCAAAAGGTTTACTGATCATCCATGAAAAAAAAATAACAGCTCTCTGGAAATGACCGGAACTTCAAAAAACGAGATTAATCCGAATATCCACAAAGTATTTTAATAATATACGAGACATTGAAAAAAGTCTGCGGAACTTGGTTAATTTGCTAACTTTCAATAATATGAGTGGAATTTTTGAGAAATAAATAGTTTATCCAAGATAATGTAAAACATTAAAGAAATTATTACAACAATCTGTCTTGGAGAGATTTTTTTAATGAATTCATTTATTTGTTACAGGCTCCATCGAGATCAACTTTACAGAGCCAAGTTTTCATGTTTATATACATCAGTTATCTGAGAACAAAGGTTAGGAGGCGGTAGAGACCGAATACTCACGGCTGTCTCGAGGTTAATAGGAATAACAATTTTATGGATGGGAAAATTGCGGTGGTAATTTTGAAAAAAGCATAAGGAACAATGGTTAGCTTATAACTAGAACTTCTAATTACAATTTTTGTATTGAACGTTTTCAATTTTAAAATATCACTCACTCACACGCAACCACAATCACATACTGACTCACACATTCCTCAAAACCTAACCTAAACAAGTTAGTTAATCAAATTACAATCCATAATTAATCCTAGAGGTCATAATATGGCAACCCATAATTAATGTTGCTCAAAAACACGCAAATATAGTTCCATAAACTCCAGATCACGTGCTGCCAAAATGTCTCCGAATCGGTACATTGGGTTGTCGTTACCTCTAGTCGAAAGGAATCATAGTATGAACTCAGATCTGATTCCACGATGCCTCAGCTACAAAACCAAATAACGTGATCTGAAAATACCTGAAAATATAGAAAAAAATTCGTTAAAGGCGTAAACCTGTCGCCTTCCGAAGCGCCCACCATTGCAAGCGAGTCCGCTTTCTCATTGTCGAGAAATCAGGAAAATGAGAAGGGACCCAAACACAAGATGATAATAAAAAAAACATGAAGATAAAGCACTAAGAAGACCTCGTATTATCATAAGAAAATAAGATGTGTGCCTTACCGGCCTCAAGGCCTGAACTTCTAGGAAGCTTTCTAATTTTAATGAAACATTCTTGAATGTTTCCTAAACTTTGAGAATGCTAAAAAGTCCGTAGAAGTTTAACGAATTTCTAGGACGTTTTCTGAAATTCTGGAAAGTTTCCCGATCTTTGGGAAGTTTTCTGAAGTTCTTAAAAGATCCTAGGACATCTGAGAAATTTCCTGAATTTCTGAGAAGTACCTTGAGCATCTGAGAAGTTCTTTGAGCTTTTGGGAAGTTCCCTGAATTTTTGCGATATTTTTTTTGAATTTCTGGGACATTCTCGAACGTCTGAAATGTACGCTGAGCTTTTGGAAATTTTCCTGATCTTTGTGGACGTTTCCTGAAGTTCTGAGAATTTGAATTTCTGGGAAGAACCTTGAATTTCAAGAAAGTTCATTAAACTCCTACAAGTTCCCTGAACATCTGAGAAGTTCCCTAGACTTCTGAGAAGTTTCCTATACTTCTCAGAAGTTTCATGAACTTCTGAGAAGTTCTCTGAACCGAGCGATCGCCCAATTTTACCGGGGGTTCCCGACAACTGTTACACTCACTTGAGATGTTAAGCGCTTTGTAAAACGACTTCCAAGCAGTTATGGATACTTAGTTGCGCCTCAGTTGTTTTTCGTGTCTTTTGCTGAGATCCGCACAACCGAGCACAACGGAAATTGAAAAGTAACTGACATATCAGCGAAAAATACGTTTGTTTACAGCGGTACTATAGAGTACCACTAACATCAAAAGTCATATTTGCTGAGATTTCAGCAAATGATCTTTAACCAAGATTCACGAAAAAATTAATAGCGAAATCGTTTTTGATCCAGTTCCAAACTGGATTGGGTATCAAAATAGGGTCGGTTTGCTGTGTGTCAAACGTCAGTGTGTACGGTATTATTTGTAACTAGTATCGGATTGAAGTTTGCACTGACAATAAGTTCGGGAATCACAGGTTGGAACTAGTTCCAACCTAGGGTTCTAAAACGAATTCGATATAAGTGTGTCGATTGATAGATAGAGAAGCGAAAAGACTGGGTGAGCTCTGCTTGAGGTTGCCATGGAGAGGCGTCATTTCTCTCTTGACAATAAAATAAGCTATTAGAAAAACATTTCTTTCCGGGTGTTCAATGAGGCGACTCCTTAATCCAATGAGTCGTGGTGGTATTGGCTGGCTGATTTATTTGCATACACAGAAAAAAATAATTAATTTTAACAAGTAAAATTTGCTCTCGTTTAATTCCAAGCCAAACGAGGCGTAACGTAATTGGTTGTTGTCTTTGATGATCCATACAACACTGTTTGCAATCTTTCATACAACAGGCTTGATTCAGGCGTTATCTGGCTTAAATTTACATGAAATATCCCATTATTTTCTGCCAAATCTAGCATTCCCTTTATGTGCATTAGATAACGCAGAAAATTCAATGTTACTTTTTATCTGAAAAACAAATATGCAATATCATTAAATCCAGCTGTTCTCATTCCATTCCAGCCCCCATTCTAACGGCCTGCTCCCGCAGTAATCCCAAATTCGAGCGATGCGTGAAGGACGCCGTGGAACGGATACGGCCCAACATTGCCGAAGGGAACTATGGCGAGGGCCAGCCCACCGCACCGTTGCTCGAACCGATCTACATTGATAAGATGAGCATTGACCACGGGGCGGGATTCCGAGCTAAGCTTCTCAATGTTACGATCAAGGGAGCCGGCAATTTCGTAGTTCGTCGAGTTAAGTAAGCAAGCATACGCAGCGTCAGTTAATGGCAAAGTAAATACCGAGATTGATTGAATCGATTGCAGGCTAAATCTGGATGAGAAAATGTTCAACGTTAGCGTGAAGCTTCCCAACATGTTCGTCAACGGACAATACACTTTGGACATGAAGGTGCTGGTGTTACGCATCTCCGGGCAGGGTGATTTCGATCTGAATCTCGGTGAGTGTTCTAAACAACATAGGCACATATGCCGGGAACAGTTAGCATCGTGTGACTTTTTCCAGACAATACAATTGCCAACATGAGATTGAAATACTACCTGACGCCGGGGCCAGATGGGAAGGAGTATGTCCAGTTTCATCCGATTCAGGTCAAACTGCGCTTCGATAAGGGTAAGTTTAATTTGCAAAACCTGTTTAATGGAGATCCCGCGCTCGGCCAGATTGGAAACAGTGCAATCAACGAAGATCCGCACGTGCTGCTAGACGAGGTGAAACCGGCATTCGAGGAGAGTCTGAGCCGAATATTCACCGCCATGGCGAACAGTGCGGTGAGTGGGGCGACTGAGATGGATATTCTGCCGCTGTGATATTAGGGAGGTTAGCTTCGGGTTGTTATTTGTGTTAGTAGAATTTGAATGATAATCATAAGCCGCTTTTTATTATCAGAAAGAATATTCCCAAGCCGGATCTTCTTCGTTCCTTCATATGAGTTTAGTAGTATCGTCCGCATTAGAATGGGGAGTTAAGTGTGTACCACTCTATCGGATATTGGTTGGTTATGGGTTCTTGTCACCGGTCATTTTCTTGTTCTGCAGCCGCCGATGAAAATCAGTTGGTGCCTCTCCGAATCAAATTCAGTTACACTGCCTGTTACAAATTAATGTCACGCCAAAAATTTGCTTTACTGCAAGGCTATGATAATGCTTCATAAATGCTGTTTTGCATTCGAAATGATTATTACAAGCTACAAGCATTTCAATTGCATTTGAAATCCAACTTTACAAAAGATAGCATACAAGATGCTGATATAATGCTTGTAGCATCTGAAAACGCAGGTTTAGTGTTGATTTACTGCATATGCAAATGATTATTGGTTACCTGGGTGTATTTCAACTAGAGGTTCACAATAATAACCCTTGTCTTTTCGAGCTTTCCAATGATATATCGCAATGAAAACATGCAAAGACTAGAACCACAACGTTCATTTTGATTCATTTGACCGGATCTAATTCCGTTTCCCCCCTAAAAATCTCGCAAATAGAATAAATAGGCAGAGACGAATAATCTGCTTTCAGATACTGGTATAATGGTATTCGTAGGGGTAAGGGAACAAACAAAAGAGCGAAAATAGAGCAAATGGCTTCTGTATTCTTAGAGATCAAGGGCAGTTCAGAAATTGTCATGTCAACTGCTATTTTCCTGTATGATAACATTGTTGGACTTTTTTGTTTTTTTTTTGGGGCTTAGAACCACTGCATTTACTGAGTTAAACTTTTGTGGTATACCCCTATTTACTATACTAATTCGCATCTTAAAGCTAGATCACCATTTGTGAAGTGACCAGCCTAAGACGCGTCTCCCAGTCAGGCAAAATTGAGTTTATAAAACCCACCACCTTCCCAGGATTTGCAGTCCAAATTTCTAAGGTTGCATATAGCCACCGTACAGAAATTTAAGTCTGCTCTTGTAATAACAGCATCACAACTGCAAAGCAGATATTCCGAGGTGTCACGTTCCATGTTACAGAAACGACAGATATCATTCTGAACCTAGCCAATGTTTTTCAAAATGATATCTACTCGGGCACATGTCCGCGTCACTAGGCCAGTCTAGGTACAAAGAACTCTTATTGAGCTCCAGAAGCTTTTACTAATTGCAACAGTTTGGAATTATAAACCTCTATTTCGATTGAACACACTTTGTGATGACCAACCAATTGGTCAATCACCCTTGCTCTTCACCAAGACTTTAATTCCATTTTTATGGCAATGACATACCGCAGAATGGTTCTGGGCCAATAAACTGTGCATTTGAACCTTTGTTTAGCAAGCTCGTTCGTTCTTTCATTGCCTTTCAATGCCACAGTGTCCTGAACCCAGAATAAATTTATCGAGTTCTCTGGCACACCTTTCGCAGTGAAAGAATGCATTTGCTGACAAGTTTGATGTACATTTATAATTACTTAACGCTTTGAGTGCCGCTTTACTGTCTGTAAAAATACAAATATTTGCATATCTATATTTCTCTTCAGACAAACGTTAACACACTTTTATTATATAGCATCTCCGCTTGGAAACCCGCTGGATAGGTTCCTGTTGCCACTTAGATTTCTACCAGGGCCGAAGACTTCTGCTCCGTTTCTGTCTTCAATTTTTGACATCTGTGCAGAATTTTGATTGCGCCATGACGAACAGTGGGACCTCCGAACTCCCAACTGGGGATACGGTGACGTCTTCATATGTTGTAAGTGACGTCATGGTTTTCCATGCGGTCCATCCAGTCTCCATTCATACACGAACTGGCCCATTTTGAAAGCTTTAGAAATACTCAGTGACTGACTAAGTCACCAGACATGAAAGTTTTCAACCGTTTGTCTAAGCATACTCTTCGCTTCTAGTTGCACGTATTCGTGCAAAGGCAGCAGATTTAGAATTGCATTCAACGCATTTGATGGAGTGCTGCACATCGCTCCCGCTATAGCAACGGATACACTGCTGAAGTTTGGTGTTTATTCTGGTGCAGTAGCCTTTTTTGTCTTTGCCACCACACAAGAGAAGGATACGATACTTTTGAACTTATGGATGTATAAATGCACATTATCATTTTCGGTCTTAGACCCCATTTTCTGCCAAATGTTTTTGAGCAAATCCAGAAAGCACTGGTTGCTCTACTGATCACACACTCAAGATGAGCATTCCAGTTCAGTTTGGCATCCAGTATCACTCCTAAGTATTTAACCTGTCTCACTTAAGATGGATCTTTAATCCTCCTAGCAGAAACGCTTTTAGACTAAAACTCCTTCTGCTCGTGAAAGGTACAATGGCTAGCTTTTGCTGATTAATGCTAAGGCCCTCCTTGATACACCAAGATTGCAAATCTTAGGGCCCATTGTATCTAATTCTTCTCTGAAATGATGCTGGCAAATCTCACACGACAATGACTACATCGTCTGCGAACCTCCAACCCGAAACCTTTTTCCAGCTTCGTAGAAGCTCGTCTACATACTCAAGGACCGACATAAGCGGCGAGAGGACTCCTTCCTTGGGGACAACGTCTTCGCTGCCCGTACTGTAATAGACGAACTTCCCAGCCTCCGAAGTGATTTCTCTTTTTGCGAGCATGGTATGAACCCAGTTAATATGTTCATGTCAGTTCCTTTTCTTCATGGCACGACCATAGTTGAATAGAGCGCTGTCGAAAGCTCCTTCAATATCCAAGAAAGAACAAAGTGCTATTTCTTTACCGATAGAGCTTTTCTACCTTTGAAACCACACTATGCAGTGCCGTAACTATTATGATCCGATAATGACGTTTCCTCAGAGAATACAGTCTTTAGTTTAATAAGATTCATTTGTTGTACAATGTATTGCTTTAGCTTTCTGATGTTAGGCGTTAGAGCGTGGAATTTTCAAATGATATTCGCTATTGAATATTATTTGAATATTACAATGAATATTACACTTTAAATATGATTCTGTAGTAAGGATTGTATCAAAAGCTGTCCACATTTTTTTTTTCATATTATATAAAAAGTGATGTTCAAACCAATGAATGATTCTCTATTGTACGGGGTTGAACTCAAACATCGTGAAGACTGGATGATCTTTATATTATTCTTTCACAAATTTGAAAATCTTTGACCGAACACTTTTCATTAGGTTCCGGACAAGTGTTTCATCAATTTTTAATATTTTACGTCTTTCAATTTTTAGAATTTTTGACAATTTTAAAGTTACTTGTGGCACCAGATATCCAGGCGCAAATAAAAAAAATGAAAACGGTTTTGTTTTGCTGGATTAAAAAATCAAATGGACATATTTTAAGCAAGCAATAAAATAAATATAAGCGCATTTGAACAGGGAATTTAAATTGCATTACCAGCCGAGATCACTTTTAGAATGGAAAATCAAACAGGCATCGAAACACTTCTTCAAATTTTCGCTAGTGTTAATTTTAAATTCTGCCAGTTTCCCAATCTACTAATACGCTCAAAAAAGTTTTTTTTTAAAATTGTGTTTTGGAAAAAGCGAAAGCAGTTTTATTTGTACATTTCAATAGGGCTGCTACGTGCTGACATGCACGCCTTCAAAAGTTTCGGGATGTTATCCACGACGGCCGCCAGTTCTTCGACAGATATTTGTTCCCAAACCTTTAAAAATGACGATTTTAGATGTTGTAGTGTTTTGCGTGGGTCTACTGCAGGCTCTTGACACCAAAAACGAACCATGTTGTACCGGGACCGGAGTGTTTCCCAGCGTCAGTGGCATGACGAGCGAGATCAGACCTCGGCGCTGCCACAACTACCGCTTTTCGCCGGTTCACCATCGCTTCGCCTACCGCCGGACCGGGATCGGACCGGATTATGCGGATCGAAAAGAAAAGTTGTTGTGGCAGCACAAAGGTGCAATACCGTGTCACTGTGACTGAGGCTAGAAACCTCGGTCCGGTTGCGACAGACCGGATAGTCCATCGGATTGAAATCCAGTATGTTAGAAGGCCATTCATGTTGCGTTGAAAAGCTTGGAAAATGTGTTCGCAAAGACTAACAGTCTTTTTTGCTCCATGAGCCGGTGCCCAGTCTTGTTGAAAAATCCATTCATTTTTGCCGAAATGTTGCGATGCCCAAGAAGCTACTATGTCAGTAAGTAGCTTCTATTATACCGCTTGATTTACTTTCAGCCCCTTGTCGATGAAGACCGGCTGGGTTTGCCGGAATGAGTTATTCCAGCCCAAACCATGACAGACGCGTGGATGAACTGCTGATCATTTTTGTGGTTGTGATGCTGCTCGATTGTGAAAACTTTTTCATCGGTGAACAGCACCGATCGATATGGCGCTAGATAAGCGGTTCAGGAGAACCTTAGCTTGTCCTCAACCGGTTTGCTTTCTTGGTGTCATTCAAGTAGTGATTCTTGTACAGTTTATATGACTGAAGCTTCAAATCGTCGTGAACCATGTCTCCAACGAAAGATTTTCAAATTTTCAGTGTTTCACCAACTTTTAGATGGAAATCGAAGAGTTTCGGTTGATTCGTCGCAGGATAATCGCGCGCATTTGTGGAGTCCGAACGGTGCCCTTTTTTCTTTCCTACGTGGTCAACTATGCTTAGTTTAATCCGCTTAGTTGTTCAGGCACGCTGACAAAGTCTGTACGGATAATTTGAAGACACCCTGTACATCTTCAATGTGTAAAAACTGGTGATCACAATCTAAGGCAATATCGGCGCCAGGCCCGCCCGAATGCAGGTAAGTAAAGATAGGGTAGAAATATGTTGATGTGATAGCTAGCTTTATTGGAAGCCGCGGAGTCCACTGCACTTCCACGAGAAATCACTGGGATCACGACTTCTCATGCTCACTTGATTACCTGCGCAACGAACAATAGGCAACCGAAACAATAGACAAAACGCTACGCCCGATATTAAAATATTATGGAACAAAGTATTGACACTAACAGATTCCTCCGAAAGTCGACACAAACCAATTGAAAATAAGTTTTATTGATGTAGATACAATGGGTAACAATTACCTCGTCTTGCTCCACGTTCTTGAGAGCACTTATCACCTCACGAGTCACCTGTACCCAAATACCGCAAAATATTTTCCGCGGTGGCATTTTCCATGCTGACTCTCACTCATGTACAACTTTGGGCAGTGCCAAACGATAAACAAGAAGCCTGCTCAGCATAATTGACAGCTCCGCACACGCAAGTTCCGACTTGTCTCGTCATGAAACTTTTGCTTATAATTATCAACTCACTCGCGCCAAATCTGAGAAATACTATTCCCTATTTTCCGGGTGTCACAATACAAGCACTAACAATAAAGCTGGCAAAATAATATCGCAGCTAATGCTATTTTACGCGCTTAAGTTGATTGTATATAACTTTTTACATTTGGAAATTACCCAACTAACATTTTTAGTTGCCTAAGCCGAAGTTAAGAACTTATAAGCTGTTTTATAATTGTATAAAAGCAAGTGAAGCTGAATAAGCTATAAGCAGAATTAAAAATTCGATGCAGTACTTATGCTTAATGTAACACAGCTTTAACACAACATTTAGCTTTAGGTTGCATACTTTGAAAAGAAAGCTCTTATGCGAAAAATGTTTGTCTGCACTTACACAGCTTGTTTATGTAGCTAAGAAATTAGTCTGTTTAGCTTTTGAATTATCATTCTGTGTTCTCTTACACAGTTTTATTTGTTGGCTTTGTAATAGCTTTTCAAAAGCCTTTATATTAGAAATACTTAGCCGCTATACAGCTTAGTGATTATAGCTGTATAAAATGTTGTATAAGTACATTGAGCGAACATATCGAAAAGATTTCATTCGAATATAGTATGGAAATTTGCCAGAAGACATTATTGCAAATTTTATACGATTCCTCTATGGAAAGAAATCATATGACGATCGTATGAATATTTTCCTCACATGAAAAAAAAAGTTGCAATCGGGATGCGAACCATGAACCTCGGCATCCAGAGCCGAGCCACAATCCCACGAGACTATACACGCTTGATAAGTGATGTCAATTGAAAGCGTAGAAGAGGCATGCTTTTATCGACCAATGCAACAATAATCTTTAATACGATCTCTTATGGCTTTGTGGTTAATAGTTCTGATCGTAGGGATAATTTCCTGAGTGTAGTTGCGGCACAGAGTATGGAGCATATATGCAGTTATTTATATGGAGTTCTTGAGCTTGAGCTCTTGAGTTGAGTCTTAGCTGTCAAACTAAATGAAAGGAATACCGTCCATTTTATCGAGCAGAGCATTTAGATTTCAAAATATTTCGAAGGATGTTGAAAAAAATTAAGAAAAGCGGTACTTACTATTGAAAACGAAATCTGAGAAAGTATGAAGCTTATTTGAGGAATTCATATTCGGAGATTCGCGCAATTGACAGTGCTGTCGAAAATTGCTTTCAAATAAACAATATAAATTCCACTGAGCAGAAGATCAGGTGTTCAATTCCCGGTCTTAGTGGATTTTTTTTAATCACCGGGAATTCATTAATATAGCAATGATAAATATAGCAATCTATAACAACAGTTATAAATGAAATTGATATTAATGTAGTTTAAAAAATTATAACAAATGAATCCAAGCGCGGCACAGCTAACAACGTAAATTGGATGGTGATCATGTTTAGATTATAAGAATCTCGGTAACACTGATTTTCAAAACAGTACAAACCTGTTCGTAAAGAGCTTCAGCAATTATTGTTGTTCAACATTATTAGAACTAAAATATGTTTTGAACACTTTGAATACGGGTACTGGAATTCCTCACAGCTGATATGGATCTGAGGATACAGTCACCGTTCTTATGGTGAAGGTCCAGAGTTCAAATCTGGTAAGTTCACTGGTAAGTGATATATAAATATATACTATATATAAACATTATAATACAAAGTTCCATATAGTTAAATGTTAATTACGCATTACAACGATAAAACAACACCATTGCCGTAATACCGTCCACGAGTATTGTAAACAGTGTTTGACATACATATTTTTCGATTGCTGTATAGTGACTATGTTTAAGCGTTTATATCAACGTGTTAAGACTACCAATAAAAAGCTGTTTGCCACAGTTCTAAAAATAGAAATTGCGATGAACAAATAAATATGCTGAATATGCGTTTCAAAAGTACTGTACAGTTACGTAATAAGTTGTATAATTTTTGGATAAAAGCTTCCTAGGCTATAAACCGATTACATATTCTGCTTGACATTTTTTCATTTTCATGAAGCTGGGTAGATTCGCCAGATTTGCTTGTGAAAATATTGGCTGGGCGCTTGTGCAACCACTACTTAACCATTACTCAGTTTAAAGTTGTATACGTATTGCCTATGAAGCGTTTATCTAATTAAAAATGTTACTTGGGTAGTGGTATGTGTCCCTTGGCTCAGCCTATTATGCAACCAGCGATCACATTTTTCATTATAACTCATAAAGTTTTTAAGCTGTAACCGAGATTCAACTAGTTATACACTTGCAAAGATAAGTTTGATAAGACATTTGGTAGCATGTATCACTAAAAATTACACAACTGTTATTAAAATGCCATAAACTTTCGAGGGATGTGGATTTAATGTCGGTCTTTAAGCACCAAATTGGGTCTATTCATGGATTCAACTTCGTCCCATTCGATGGATTTATTACTAAATGCAGTCTTTGTACGGTTTTGTTTTCTTATTATATGAATTAAGGCATTGCTAGCTGTATTCGATTCACTTAATACAGCATTTCAAAACACAAACTAAAGTAGAACTGCCTCTAAACACTTAAATGATGTTCATATATCATTTATCAGCTGTTCAATAATGAAAACATTATAATTCACTATACAATGATTTTGTCTCTTCGATTTGTGGATGAGCCACTTGAATATAAGCAACTGCATGTTCCGCTTGTATCATGGTCACCTGAAATTTCAACACACATGTCAGACATACAACTTTTTCCCAACAGCGGTTGATACAACAGGAACGCAACGAATGCATGACACCAACATTGGGTCCACGATATCTTCCTTGTAAAATCAAGCCAGCTGTTTTGAAGTCAGTGAACACAGTCGATCAAAATGTAACTGTGAAGGCTTACTTTCTGCACATTCACACTGCATTACTTGCTTTATCGATTCAATTAAGTCGCAAAGTTAGATCACTTAAAATCGCAGATCATCTGTTCAGCATAACCAGGTGAAATCATGGATGCCCCAAAAGTTCATGAAACCAAAAATTACGCTGAAGTGAACAACAAATAAGACGATTACGATTGCTCAATTGCTGCGGACAACATCTATCATGAATCCGCCATTGAATCACTTAATATGACTTTAAAAGTGCAAAGTGAAGTTAAATGAAATAAATAAATCTCCTTCCAAACAAAAATCTACGTTTTTTATTCGACTTCAAAATTTTAAAATTTGATATTTTGCAGTTGGAAGTAAAGTTTAGAAATAATTCACATGTTTTTTTGTAGGTACTAAAAATTTCCGTGCTCTTTTCTCATACTTACAATTGTTATTAAAACTAAACTTCGGTTCTCTCTCTTTTATTTCAAAAAACTGTATATTTTTCAAATGAATACCTGGCCCTGTGGTGTTCATTCGTTTGAACCTGTATAGCTAAATAAACTTGTATAAAAAATAGGTTTACACCTGGAGTTCACCGAACAGTAAAAACGGTCTCTAAAGTTCTTATGAAATTTTGAGGTGACTATATCCAAAATTTGAAATGGTGTCCAAAAAATACATCACCCCAATGTTGCAATCATTTCTTAGAAGACGAATGATTCGAAAAAGGCAATTTTTCTTACTTGACCCTAAAAAGCGTGTGAAGTAAATGAAGCCATGCAATCAGGTGCCAGCGACTGACTGCACTCATATTTCTCGAAAACAAATTCATTTGTCTTCATCGCTATAACGCTAAGTGCCTTGACAGTCGAAGCAAGTGTAGGGTCTCCTATTACTCGGCTTCTCAATACGGATGAGTGGTTACCCAGAGAATCGCAACGCAATTGGTCACGGTTGGAATTACGCCAACCAAATTCTGTTTTTTCTAGAATATGTCTCAACTGATCTCTCATTTATCACGTAGCCCGTTTTGATCCTTTACGTATTTTATGTAATAAACAAAACCAAACAAGTGTGGGTGAGTAACAAATTGCACATATATAGGGGCAAAACAAATAATTTGCTTAATTGCTGTACCACTGAGCGTCTCGCAATCGAAACAATTGTTTAACAACGTTTTCTAGCAAAAGTCATTGTCTACCCTTGAGCTCTCATGGTGATGAGAAATTATTTCCTTCTCAAAATAACATCATCAATTATTTATTTATTTATCAGACGTCAAACAAAAGTAGACCGTTTTGTTACATGGATAATTCTTACATGGATACATCCTCATACTAAAATTAAATGCTCTACTTCGCAATTTTGTCCTAGGTGTATTAAAGTCAATCATTTCACAATGCTGATTATTTGCAATCATCATGCGGTTTAGCGGTCCAAATTTAGCATAATTTGTACGATGACAATCTACTGCGAATAGTTTACGATTACGTGGTTGTCGAGCGGGCGCATATAAATATTGACAAAAGATCGAGTTGAGTCAATATTGTTGTGGATACTCAATCATTAACAAACAAGACTTTTGCATAATCCCGGATGTCTCAAAGTTTCATGATGATCAGCATACAACGTGCTTCATATGCTAGAGAGGTAATGCGGTCCAGCTAACGCAGTGACATAATATAGAACTGTTTTGGATGGACTCTATGCATGCTTCATGTTGTTTAATATAATAGGACCAAACATTACTAATATTCTAATTTTGACTGCACATACAACAGTAAAGCGTTTTATTATGTATGGATCTAAAAGTAGTATCCGAAACGTTTTTATAAAATTAAGCATATTGCCTGCTTTATGAACTATCGGGTTATAATGATCCACAAACGTTAGTTTTGAGTCTAGAATAATACCTAAATTTCTTCATACATTAATTGTTATGTTATGTATTCTCCGTGCGTGGAGTAACGATTATGATGGAAGGAGATGTTCGCTCATCACCATGAGGCACCAAGAGTGAACATTAATGTTTTTGGCTAGAATGATAGATATGAAGAGAAAGTGTAGAAAGTTCCGTCAGTGTGCAGCAGATTGGAAATAGAACAGATGTTTAGGAAATTGAGCGAAAAATTGAGGCATGTGTACAGTGGTACTCGAACCAAAGACATCCATTGTTGAGACTCAACTTGAGTCAACTTGAGTGATATCAGACGTTGCGAATCAAAACAAACCCAAAAAGGAGAGAGTTCCTCACCCATGTGCGCATCAAAAACAGAGTGCACACAATATATATATCGCTAGATCAACTATCACAAGCTGTCAGTGGTACATGAGCGTCTTCCAAACCGTACACTTTTGCTTGTTGAAGTGAGTGGACTTAGTCCGTGCTTCGACCTACCCCGCAGTGAAAATGTTAGGCAAAAATGGACGTCTTTGGTTGGAGTACCACTGCACACATGCCCTTTTTGCTCAATTTCCTAAACATCTGTTAAGTGTGCCAGAATTATAAATTGGTATGAGGAAAGACTTTTCCATTCCTTGGAAATTCACCACTGACATATTGGAACAGCCAGAAAAGAGGAGTTGCAAGTTCAGTTGCTAGGTTTTTATGAATACTGGAGGAATATTAACCGAGAATATCTTGTACAACAATGATACTAACATCAATATTACCTCGATGTTGGAAGATATGAGCAGTATTCAAAATCGCGATCATCCGAAAATTTGTGCAAGTCTCTTGAAAAATGATGCAAATAGATTACAAATATCTTCTGAGTTATCTTCTAACTTTTCGTCCAAAGTCATATTTGTTGGGAAATTGAACGTAATTGAAGAAATTTTGCAGACATGACTTAATCTCATTTTCAGATTTTGTGTTATACTCAGATAGTGCAGAGGAAAAAGTTAAATTAAGTTGGTCTCAGATATTCAAATACTTTTCCAAATTAGCTTGATTATTGTAATTTTTGAAAATTTTGTGAGCCTTTTGTTTCCGATTCTTCAAATTAGTAATTTGCTTCATCAACCAACTTCGAAGCATTGTTTTCGTCGTCTTCTCTTCAGAGGAACTTCTTCCTGAATTGTTTCAGTAACATTTTATAGAATATCTCACTGCACATTCAACAATTTTCTGACTTTTAAAATCATATTGCCAGTTGGTCTTTCTCAATTTCTACTTAATATTGTCATAGTTGGCGTTGTTGTAATCAAATAAATTCTCGTAAACACATTCATTGGGATAATGTATCTTATGTACAAACACAGAAAACTTGATTGCTGTGTGAAACGCCTCATTTTTCCAACTTCATTTATTGCTTATCTTGAAAGATACGCGTATTTCATTTACACGCTAAGATAAGATTAGCATTTAGCATTACGGCATTAGTCAAGAACAGACACAGACAAATATAATCAGTAACTCGATTTACGACTAAATTGAGTCCATTGAAGTTACTAATATCTGGTCGGCTAACGAATGTTCTGTTATCGTGTAACATCAAAACTTTCGGAATACTCTTAAACATACGCCCACTACATAGCAAATCACTCCAAGTATTTCAGTACATCGATAGAAAATCTGAGTTCAATTCTGATGTAAACATCAGAACATAAAATTATTTCTTTCCACAAGAAGCAGTAACTTGCATGAAATTGTTGTAATAAAAACAAGCTATTGTGTGCAATATTATCGCATCTACGTATGGAATGTCCTAGAATTTTCCACGATTTTTGAAGTTAATTTGTAAGTTCGCACTACTTTTCTCTAACTGTGTATGTATCAAAATGGGCGTTTGTTCGGTTAATCAAATCTCGAAACTTTCGTTAGCGGCTGGAAACTTTCTTTGCCAGATCAGCTCAAGCTCGAAGTTTTATTGAGATTATCGTTTACAAATTTTACCTAATAATATAGTAGACATTCAAATTAATAAAAAGCTTTTAGGTTAGGTTATGATTAGATATAATTTCAAATTGTAGGTTGTGTTTAGTTCAGTCTGTACACAATAACAGTGGCTTTAAATATATGAGTCAATAAGGTGCAGAAGACTTATATTTAGCGAATTATACGTCTTATAGCTGCAATAGTGTATTCATCTCCCAGAATTGAAGATAGGACTATTTGGGATCAATTATGGTATAGGTTATGTTTATTAATACTTTAGAAGAATCGATTTCATAGTTACTTTTCTCGATTATATTTAATTTTCCCGCTAGGTATCATAGTACCTCACAAATGCAATTAATAAATTTTAAGTAATTATAGCTTACTAGGCAAATTTCTACGAAATTATACGATGTGCCTCTCGATCAGAAATGAAACGCACTTTCTGTCCGATTTCACTGTCTCTCGCATGTCCGTGGCCGCAGAAATTACTGCGTAGCAAGCAGTGTTTGGAGGGTGCACCAATTAAACAAGTAAGATGGCATAACATAAGCACAGCATTCAAATCTAATCTGACCAACTGACTTAGGGATCGAGAACGATAGAACTTTTTCTGCCAAAGCGGCACTAATGACAAACTACCGCAGTTAGTTGGAGTTTGCTCGAAGCATTTAGCGAACTCCCATGTACACAATAGGTCTGTCCCTGAAACCAGCCCTTGCTACGGACTTGTGAATTCCCAAGCGAAATGACTCTCCACCGCTAATAGTTTGCCCTCGTCAATCGAAATAAATTGATTAAATCTCACGCAACTTAACACACAATGCACACCGAAATTAAACAACTTAATGCGCATGCATTATTCATATGAATGCGGTACCTACGAGTACCCACGTGCCAGTACTTTTCGACGTAAACCGTTTCCGTTATGTCATATCACTTTTGAACACGAACTGAATCTGAATTCACAAGCAGCAGAGTGGCGCAGTGGGGCCGTGCTGGGCCCATAACCGCAGAGGTCCGTAGATCGAAACTACGCTCTGCTAATTGAAACATATTTTTTATTGTTGTTTTGCTCAGTTCTAGTTTCCAGCAAAATCCCTATTCGTGACCCGATCTCATCCCATAAACTGTCGGTTGAGGCCGAACATCGAAAAAGAACCTATGAGAAAACACGAATCATCGGTCATCAGTCCCATCCATAGGCCCTTCTCGTGTGCTTCGCCAGTATTTTCTCCATGCTCAGCATACTAATAGATTCGTGATTGCTTTGAGATCGATTGAGATCTTTCGTTTCAACACTCTTCGTTTTCGCTGCACACTGGGAGAGAATGTCTCTATAAAGTTATTAACATTTCCGAACGAATGGGAATGGTCAATCTGGTTCGAAAGACTTTTAATTGATGACAGCCTATTATGCACAGTGCAAGCGTCTTCTGTTTTAATAGTATTCAATCTGGCGTTCTAAGATGGGTGATCGCCGGAGGAACAGGTTGAGCTCACGTGGATTGTATAAAACTGATGCGATGCGGCGACTCCGGCTGCAATGGTTGTCCGGAAGCTGTGAGCGGTTGAACGTTTCTCCAACTCGGTCAGTGAAGGCAGGAGAGCGTTGAAAATGAAACAGTTAGCAGTACATTTCCTAGTGATTCTGGGCTTTCACTACGGGAAGCCCTACGCGGTACGTGCCTGGAAGTGACAGTGATTAAATAGATGCAATATTGAGCCAATTGTTAATCTCTTGTAGCGCCTGTGTTGAGCATCTGTTCGAGGAGTGATCCGAATTTGGAAAAGTGCATAACCGACGTCGTGGAGCGGATCCGGCCGAATGTGATCGCAGCAAATTACGGAGATGGCCGGATTGCACCCAAGTTCGATCCGATCTTCTTTGAGCGGATGGAAATCACCAATGCGGCCGGATCTCATCTGATACTGTCCAATGTGACTATTAGGGGAACGGGTGGATTCGTTGTAAAGAAAATTCGGTTGGTGTTTGATTGAGGTGTTGGGAAAAGTGTGATGTTAATCCCGTTTGTATTTGGCTGTTCTAGATTTGATCAATCGGCGAAGAGGCTCGATATTGCTTCAGTTATTCCTAGAATGAACATCGTTGGGCAGTACAATCTGAACATGAATATTTTGCTATTGCAAGCTGCCGGCATAGGAGATTTCCATTTACAATTGAGTAAGTAGCTTTCTACTGGCAAAAGTGAGTGATCTACAGAATACTGTATATGTTTATTCCCATTATACTGTTTTTGAATTACCTTTTTTAAAATCTGACGAAACTTTATCCAAGAACAATGGTATCATTCCAATAATATAGCAAATTTTTTACTGAGTTTTTCAATTGCCTACCTTGGAAAAATATAATTTTTATAGATAGAAAGAAATTTTTTTTTCTGTTTTATCAAAGGTGTTCCGATCAAAATTTGGCCAAACAGTAATGTGTGTGAGTCGAGCAAAGTCAAATTATTTTTCTCCTGCGAAGTTCAGTTAATAAAGAAAACAGGAGAAATATTCAGCTAAGCTTCTTTTTTACTGAATGCAAATGGCCGGGTCTTTCGTTCAACACCTGCCATAAGATTTTGTACAGTCTCCTTGTCCATATTATTCTCCGCAGAACGCTAGTTTGCTTTGAAATGTTTTTCGAACACAACAGCTTTTTGAGTCTTCTTCAGGTTCCGCTTGACGATGGCAAAATACTGTTCGATTGGGTGGAGCTCTGGCATGTTGGGAGGGTTCTTGTCCTTGGGCACCACTTGAAGGTTGTATGCAGCAAACCACTCCATGGCCATTTTTCCGTAATGACAAGATGCCAAATCCGGTCAAAATAGAACGGAACAATTGTGTCGCTTCAGGACAGGCAGTAGACGTTTTTGTAGGCACTCGCTCAGATAAATTTCAGGATGACGGTTCCGGTCGCAATGTAAACGTTGTCTTGAAGCCAGCCCTGTCCGGTGGCAGAACAAATTTTCCTGTCCAGGAAGCTGTTAAAGTCTGCCTTGACGCAAGTTTCATCGTCCTATACCACGCAATTAAACATCGTCAGCATCGTCGCGTACATCTTTCGCGATCGTGCTTTGGTCGACTTTCTTGTAAGTCGACAATCCAGCTCGTTTTTTAAGCTCTATCCACGGTTGGAAGGCGCCACTACCAGCTTCATTCCGATACTCCGACGGAGAGGTTGGGGTGCTGCGCGAAACAGCGGGCAACCTCTTTGTCGTCGCTGTGGCCTCCTTCTCACATCTATACTTGTTGCCAGACTGTGATGTTGAACATGGAGCTAAAATTTATTTCATATTTAGATGGTCTGAAATCACTATTTATTTCATGTTTTCGCAGTCATTTTGAGATTGATCTTTACTTATGATAATATTTTGGTCCAAGAGGACTCAACGATAAATGAATAGCTATGGCATCACTGTTGCTTTTGAGAGCCGTTGCTTCTCTTCAATGTTAACCAAGGATACAGCGCACCGGTATTGAAACGCGAAGCCCTGCTATCTCTTACATTTTCTTTTTGGAACGAAGCATCACGCTTGTCGTCACAGTCGCTTTGTCTAACAATACCGTGAGAGTAAATGAAATAGGAACTACATATTGTCAATCTTACGAATCAATGGCAAACTAAGGGTTTAGTCGTGTACGCATGTCTCATAGCCGCAACGTGCTAGATGGGCGGTGAATTATCAGTAATCGGTCAACATATTTTGGCTGATTGTTTTCGAGAGCGGATGGGTAAAACGAAGGAGCGCGCTCGAGCGGGAAGAGGAAATTGACTTTTACAGCAAATCGTGAACTGGCTATTTCATTTCGCCTTCACCCGCTATGCAAACGGAATCGCACTCATACAATGTTGTTGGTGAATGCACAGACTGTGGAGCTGAAGAAAACATTTTCATTATCGGGAAAGCAAATATTCATTTATTTATTTATTTGACCGGCCTTGTCGCTCAATCACCGTTGGTGATAGGAGGAGGTTGTTATTCTACCTTAAGAAGACACAGGGAACCCACGTAGACTCCAGTAGACATCAAAGGAAAAAGGAAATGAATAGTCGGAGAGAATGGATTGAATCAGAAATGCCCTGGTTTGGTGTACAGGACAGGAAATTTAACCAAAAATGGTCGTTGGGATCATCTAGTCTGCGAGCAGGATAAGTGATGCTCACATTTCTCTTTCAAAACGGTTATGGCTTGAGCGTTGGCTACTGGTCCTAGCTCCTTATAGCTTGCTGGATTTATGAGCGCTATTACTCGCTTTCTCTGAAAAGAGAAGAATGTCTTAAAAATATAGGGACTGGATAGGTGAAAGAGGACTCCAGTCAGACATGAAGCCAAAGAATACATGTGTAGCTGTCACACGCCGATAATCACGTCCAGGATCTTACATTTAAAACAGTTTCTTCGATGATAATCAGCTTCACAGAAAGTGGTGAAAGAACAAACCTTTTTACCCACATAATCTCTTCAAGTAATAATACAATTGTAAGTGCAAAAAGGGAAAAATGGAAAGAGCTCGCCACCACTGCTTCAAAGACGTCCGCGTTCCGCTTTGTAAACTTTCATAGATGATGATTTATCTGCAGTCGGTCTCGTCAGCTTCTTTAAACCAGTAGGGGTGTTCTTCAAGCTCAAATCTCTCTGAGTGGCTGTCCCCTATCAGAGCTGAACTCCCGCAGTTCTTCCTGCATCGCGGCAGCGCCGTCCGGTCGTTCCAGTAGTGCCTTCCAGCTCCGGACGGCCGAGAGTCAAAACGCAATCATGTTTCCTGGGAACCAGTTTTTCCCGCAATTGTGAGACTAAGAGATCATCCCGGTGCACTTTTCTTTTTGATCTCGCAAAGCAATCTGACAAATTTAATTGCACATCCTTGGGCTAGAATCGGTACTCGTGGAATGTCAAATGAGATTGAACAAAACATCATTCCACAATTCCTGCCCCAGGAGCTAATTTACACATTTTTTTGTCTGGGGACACGCGGAAATCGTGTACCTATTGAGATGCAACTGGATTGGCGTCGTTAATAATCTGGCTGGGATCGATAGTTCCCTAAAACTCCATTCTTTAACTGGCCTGCCGACGGTTCAGGATTGCAACCGCACTTTGCTGAACCCCTTGAAAGTGTCACTACACTGTTTCGATTCTCCATGCGGTACTGCGATCTACGAAAAGCTTCTTCTTGCATGCTCCAATATTGTTTTTCATTTACTTTGCTCGCACCTGGAACTGTTTTTTGGATTCACTGATTTCCATTTCTTCGCAATCCGAGCTTTGCAAACGGGTTTCATGGAAATAAGCCACCCAAAATAGTAATAAAATAATAAACAATAATGCTTTTATGTCAAACTAGAGTTAAATCACGCAAAATTTGACGGAAGAAAAAATCTAGTTTGCGAGAGCAAGAAAAAAGATAGGCAAAAATTCATGGATCAGCGATTCACCTTAATATCTAAATATTGGCAGTTCTACTATAAGATTAAATACAGCTTCATCAAATATCCCAGGTGATGCATAAACTCCTTAAACCCGTCCCGTTCCCTATTTCTAGCTGCTGAATGTCGAGAAACATGCGCAAAATAAACAGCTGTCAAATTAAGCCATGGTCTTTTGCGCAAAGGCAACTCGAATTCGTGCCTTCGCTCAGCTCAGTCGGTAAAGGCACGCAGCTACAAAGCAACACCATGCTGGAGGTGACTTGGTTTGATTCCCGGTCTGATCTAGGAATGTTATGTTAAGGAAAACTTCTCGACTCAGGTCGGGATAGGGTATGATTGTACTTGCCACACAATCCATACTAATGCAAAATAATACCTGGCATCGAAAACTCTTAATTGAAAACTGTGGAAGTGCATTAGAACACTTCGTTGAAGCAAGCAATCAGCGAGTTGTGCAAGCAATAAGCTTGAAATGCTTAAAAAAAAACTTCAATTTGTATCAACAAAAAACGACACAGTCTTTATAAGATTTATTATTAGTTATTTTCAGCCGGAGATGATTTGTGACAGGCATAAACAAAATGGAAACGTTCAAAAAATTATTTTAAATTAAATTTAAGATAATTAAATGTTTTTATCAACATTTTCCGTCTCAGAAAATCCCATTATGCATATTAGTAATTTTGGAGCGACTTTCGGCATTGTTAACATGACCAGAAAATAATTTAATTGCAGAAGTAACAAAAATGGTGAACGAACCGTTATTCTGATTATGATCATTTGACAAAATGACAGATGAGCTTGCTTCATTTAGAATTGGGACAAACTTTTGCTCATATTGGTGGGTGCGGATTTGGAAGTTCTTTGCGCCCACGTGTCGGGAATTTATCAGCTCCACGTATGTACTTTTTGACATTCCGCAAATCGACTGTATTTTGTAAACAATCAACATGGAAGCCGAAAGAAGGGAAAAAATTATGCACAGTTATTTGGAAAATCCATTGTGGTCTGCATCTAGGCTAGCTAAACAGCTGAAATTGCCCAGAAATACCGTATGGCGCGTTATTAAACGGTATAAGGAAACATTAACGTCGATTCGGAAGCCTCAAAGCCAATCGTCGGAGTGGAACTGTCGACCGGAAACTGCGTGGTAAGATTTTGAGAGACGATTAAGAGGAATCCCAATCTGTCGCACCGTGATTTGGCCTGAAAATTCGGTGCTTGCCCATAGTACCGTGAGGAGAACTGGACTCGGGAAGGAATCAAGTCGTATCGAGCTGCAAACAGCCAAATCGGACCATAAAACAGAATAGTGTGGCCAAAATCCGTGCTCGGAAGCTATACGACCAGGTGCTGAACCAAGTTCGACGGTGTCTTCTGATGGACGATGAAACCTATGTCAAGGCTGACTTCGGGCAAATCTCAGGTCAAAAATTTTACTTGGCAACGGCTCGGAGGATGTTCCAGCCAAATTTAAATTTGTTTTTGCTGACAAATTTGCACCAAAATTCATGATTTGGCAGGGCATTTGCAGCTGTGGCTAGCAAAAACGAAAGTTTTCGTTATAAATAAGACAATGACGTCGGAACTATCCCCAAAAGAGTGTCTCCAAAAACGAATTCTGCCGTTCATTCGATCCCACGACCATCCCGTAATGTTTTGGCCAGATTTGGCAAACTGTCTTTACTTCAAAATCGTTCAAGAATGGTATGCAGAGAAAGGGGTCCAGGTTGTTCCGAAAAACCTTAACCCACCCAACTGCTCCCAGTTCCGCCCTATTGAGAATACTGGGCAATCATGAAGAGAGACTCAAGGCAAAGGGAAAGGTTGTCGAAGACGTTTTTTTCATTTACGTGACTTTTAGCCACTGAGCTGGTTCGTCATCGGTCTTTGCACCAATGATATGAGACACTTCAATAACTTATGCACAAAAGGATTTGATACTATTAGTATTCATATTTACTTCCGGAATGAAGCACGCTTCATCCTTTACATAGTAATTGAAAAGCTGTCAGTATTCTGTATGAGAACCAAAGAGAGAAATAATTAAAAGAGAAGGGTGAGAAACATGCGAAAGCAAACCAAAAATGTAAATTTATCACGAAAAGTTTTGCCTACAGAATATGCATGATGTTCGCTTAGCGGGAGACAGAGAGATGGTGAGAAAACTGTATTGTATCTCTTTTCCGCTGACAGAATGATTACAAATTGAATCTGGTTTTGTTACTTGAATGGAATCACTTTCCTTTCATAAAGTTTGACACAGCCAGCTGGCATGCGGCCATGTTTTTGACGCTATAATCTGTGCTTGTCTCTCTACTTCTAACTAGAAATGAGAAGAAAAATTAGTATGTTCCATTTAATTCCAACTACCTTTGCTTATCTTGACAGATACGCGTATTTCGTCTACAATGTGCAAACTTCTTCTGTGTCGTGTACTCTAGTCGAGTTTAGGTACGACGCTGGAAGAAAATTTGCACATTGTAGACGCAATGTACTGCCGTATCTGTCAAGACTAGCAAAGGTAGTTGGAATTAAATGGAGAATACTAATTTTTCTTCTCATTCCTAGTTACAGGTATTCACTAAACAGCTCAAACTCTCTAGGATTCATTGGATGAGATATGGATCAAAGGTGGCTCACAATTTTCGACCACAACAGTCAATTGATATCTGCTTGAAAAGAAGATGGTTGCAGGTGAAATCCTAGGCTGATTTATTGTCACTTTTTCATTTATGTTACTATCCTACGAATGTTGTTTGTGTTTTCAGCACACTCACATATTTAATGCTAAGATTTAGAGCTCAACTTTTATGATCAGGGATGTTATTATATTCACCAAGTTGTGCTTCAGTGTAAATTTTGGGTACTTGGGTGGTTCAAATGGTTAACAAAAGTGTTAAATTTCTTATTGGACTGCTTCGATTTTGATTCATAACCCCATCCTTTGGGACATTCAATCCGGAACATGGCCAGGAGAAATCAAGAAAGCTAAAATGCTTGAAATAGGCACAAATACCTGCTTTTGAAAACGGTTTGGTATACCACATGGAATGGTTTTGTTCGGGAAGAAAAATAACCAAATCCCCGGAAGCTCCATCCGGAGCATGTCCACGTGGTTTCAACACCGACAAAACCAATATGAAACGACCGTTCCAAATGTGCAGCGATCCCATCTGTCAAAACCTATAGAATCATTTTATCTAGATCAAATAAATGTGTCCTGAATTTCTCAGACATGAACTTTCTTATCAAGTTCGCAAGCGTGTTCGTGGCTTCAATAAACGTTTTTAGCGAAGACGAAGATAGATGTCAGTAAAATGATTTGAACAGAAATATTAAGACATTTTCTATAGTCATTCATGGCGGTTTGTCGGTAGCTTCAAAATAGCCAAAATTGCTAGAAATGACCACCAATGACTTGCCTTCGAACAAATCATGAAGTAAGATACGTCACAGGGGAAAAGTTGCCATATCGTCCGGGGCATCTAATCAGGAAAATGGTCAAAGTGATTCCAAGAGGCCTCGGTGCTTAAAATGGTCATCAATAACGCGCGAAAATTCTCGAAGTTTGATACGTCTCATGGTATGGTTTGGTGTAGGTCAAAAAGTGGCCACATCCCCCGGGGCATCTAAGGTAAAAAATGCTCGAAAAGGCAAACATTCTGGAACATGTTCTGGTGCTCCCAAAGAGGTCATAGAGTATTGACGAAACACTGCTTAAATAAAAAAATTCTTAACAAAAATTTGATACCTTGGCCCCAAAAACAATTTATTACCCCAACGGATTCGGGAATGTCTCCGGAAGCATATTTCGGATCCAATGCGTATTGATCTCTAAAATTGATATGAAATTTCCGACATAATGTAACTTAGAACACTAAAATCGGTTGAAATTTTGCCATGTTAGAGCCGATACAATGAAAAATTGTTGTAAGAAAAACTATTAACGGTAACAGCACATGGAAAATGTCATTTTGTGTTCTTCCTCTTGTTTTTACGTCATGTAACGGAAGTTATTGATTGGAGTTGTTATGGTCTTGTAAATTTAAGAACAGTCGCGATTTTCTGTCGAACAGGCCACTCCCTTTATATGTGCATCAAAGTAGACTTAAATTAACATGATGTAGTAGGAGATGTTCGCACATCACCGCGAAGGGCTACCAGAGGAGACAGTAATGTTAGCTAGAATGAAAGATATGTTGAGAAAGTGTTGAAAGTTTCGTCAGTGTACGGTAGGTTGAACACTGAATAGAAGCATTGAAAATTGAACAAAGGGCTTGGATATAGCGGTAATCGTACCAAGGGTGTATTCCTTTTGCCTTACATCCCCAATGTGGGGTAGGCCAAGGCACGAACGAATCTGCTACCTTGACAGGTAAACGGTACCCGGTTGATCGTGCTAATGTACTACCAATAGCTTGTGATAGATTCTAGCGGTTGTTTCTACAATCTGATGATCTTTGTTGATCTCATTTGAAGAAAAAAAAAATCAACAACTTAAACCACAACAACCGTGCCAATACACAACCACAAAAATTTTACTTCTTCTACTCCAAATTTCCAGATGACACCGTTGGCAACCCCTAAAGGTGCAGTACCGCGTGGATTCCCAGGGACGGCAAGAACTTCGTCAGGATTTGATCCGATTGATTTTGAAGCTGAAATTTCCGAAAGCCAAGTTCGACTTCAGGGGCCTGTTCAACGGGGATCCGTCACTGGAGGAGTTCGGCAACCGGCTTATCAACGAAGTCCCAACTAGATTCTGGACGAGGATGAAACCGTAGCTTCGAAAAGAACCTGTGGTAAAGGTGTTCACCGATATCTCCAGCGGTGTTGTGGAGGGTGCGGAGGAATCGGAGTTGCTGCCTCCGTGAAAAAGTGTTCCCTTGTTACCTTGTAACCTATGAAAAGCTTTAATGTTACCATGGCAATGATATTAAATGTTATTTCTTTATTATGGGATGTTTATTTACTGTATCCTGACTCATCCTTAGCTGTCTCTAATGGAATTTCGTGCATCTTCGAAATCATTTCTGTTGGTGACCCGATGACACCGGTGGTGCAGTGGCACGTGTGGTTGCCTTTAAGAGGGTTAGATATTTCGAAGTACTTGAAGAAACCTTCGACAATGACATCAAATGTGATCAGCCCAGTCGAGGAAGAGAATTCTGTTCTTGTAATCGGGGAACCAGAGGTTTTGGATTTCCCTGGAAGAGATGGAAAATCTTAAGTGTAGTTAGTACGGAAATCAGAAGGTACTAAATTATCCTTTCTTCCACCTTTTTTTGAAATAAGCAAGCTGATTTTGGACTCCGGTTCAGCAACTTTTCGTGGGCGGACGTCTCTTCGCTTTCGTGAAGCACCTTCCGGAAAACTGACTGATGTACCCTCTTCAGCCCAATCAAAGTCAGACTCGTCATCTGACAGATGCGCAAACGGATTTGTATCGGCATTGGGTGATGGGGAGGCTTTTTTCACCATTTCAGCGGAAAATTGTTTCGAACGCTGTTTGAGCAAGCGTTCTAATTTTTCCCCGAATTGTTTGTACACTTGGCACGACCAAAGAGCATGAGGAGAAGATCCCTTACAGAAAAGACATGTTGGTGTGCTGTCTGCACAGGCGCCATCCTGATGTTTCTCCCCGCTGTTGGAGCAACGTGCCTTGCTGCCGCAATGGGAGGTTGAATGTCCCATCTGTTAACATTTTTGGCAGATCATAACCCGAGGTACGAACTACCAAAATCGTAGTATACGCTGCCCGAAATAAGTCGTGAAATTGTTTTGCTTTGTCGTTTCGTCCCGTTTTGTTTTAAATTTTATATGAGATTTTACAAGTCTAAAGTGTGTTTTTTTATGTGTTGTGTAAAAAATTCTAGGAAACATAAGAAAGGAGACAAACGTGACGTTAAAAACTACCGGGGAATCACTAATCTGTCAGCTGCCTCTAAATTGTTTGAGATAATAGTGAGTGGTTTCATTCTCGAGCGCACCAAATGCTACATCTCTGGCGATCAACATGGTTTCATGCCTGGACGTTCGGTTACCACCAATCTCCTAGATTTTACAACGACCTGTTTTGATCAATTGAAGAAAGGGGCACAAGTAGACGTCGTCTATACTGATCTAAAAGCAGCGTTTGATACAATCAACCATGAAATTCTGCTGGCGAAGGTTTAAAAAACTCGGTACATCGGAACGATTGACATCATGGCTGTGCTCGTATTTAACAGACAGGGCTCTGCGAGTAAAACTTGATACAAGCAGTACAACGACGGCTCATCTACCAGACCATCAACGGACGAAGTCCAACGACGGTGCACCTGCACCCAGACAGCGCAGTCAGCAGTATCGGTGATAGACGAAATCGTCTAATGTCGGTATCCGGAGTACCATCGGACCATCGTCGCTAGGTGAGCGGTTAGGAGAACTAGGTAGAAGAGCAGGGCAGTTAGGGCTCTGATGTAAAGTTGATTTTCAATAAAGAGTCAGTTCAGTTCCAACCTTCTTTTTAAAAAGACTTCTCTGAAGATCCAAAGTTTCTTTACGAACTCGTCAGGTGTTCCACAGGGTTGCAACCTTGGACCCGCTGCTGTTTGTTCTATACTTCAACGACGTATTGCTTACTACTAGGAGATGGCTGCAGGCTTGCGTATGCTGATGACCTAAAGCTGTTTTTGTGGTACGGACTGACCGAGGATTGTGCTCGTCATCAATCATTATTGGATCGATTCACTGATTGGTGCCGTCGGAATAAACTTATGATCAGCATTCCAAAGTGTATGGTAATGTCGTATTACCGCATCAAGCAGCCGATTGTTTTCGACTATACCATCAATGGCGTCGTTCTACATAGAACCAACCAGTTCAGCAATTTAGTTGTTCTACTGGATCATAAATTATCGTTTAACCTCCACCGCTCTGCTGTGATCTCTAAGGCTAATCGCCAGCTAGGGTTTGTATCCAAAAATCTCACGAGACTTCACTGACCCGTACTGCCTGAAGCTCTCTATTGCTCACTGGTACGACCGATCCTAGAAAATGCCGCCTTGGATCTGGCTTACTCTGAAGCTACCAACTCTGATTCTCATCGAACAGCGTTTGGTAACAACGAACCTCTAACAGCTATGATGCGAGCGTTTCGACTGTCGAAGAACTGTTTGAATTTAGCGAATCTTCAGCTCATTTTTTGAGCTTGTGTTTGTAATGCCCGTCTTATTTAGTTTTAATTTTGTGTCATGTAGACAATAAGTCCGATGAACTAAATTGATTAAATAAATAAATAAATAAATAAATAAATGGATTTCAGCTAAGTACTTTTAATATTTTTCATACCAATATACACAAGTGATGCTATCAAAGACAGGGACGCTACCAGGAGATCCATCGGCATATTGATCTATATGTCTGTTGGATACAGCGGGTAAAGTGCTCGAGAGGGTAATCCTCAACAGACTGACAACAAACACGGAGGGTATAGGCGGTCTTTCTAACAACTAGTTTGGCTTCCGTGAAGGGAAGACGACGGTGGATGCCATTCTGCCCGTCACCAAGACGGCTGAAGTGGCAATCCAGCGCAAGAGGCGAGGAGTACGAAATGTTTGAGAAATGCGTTCAATAGCTCCGGTTAGGTGGCTATCGCCGACTCGCTCCAACGCCTTCAGATTCCTGGGTACCTGTTTAAGATTCTTGGAAGATATTTCCAGCATCGCGCACTGGTATACAACTCAGAGGCAGGCCAGAAACGTGTCCAGATCACCACAGGCGTCCCACAAGGCTCGATCCTGGGTCCGGTGCTATGGAACGCGATGTACGATGAGGTACTATGGCTTGATTTCCCGAGCGGGGTGAAGATAGTCGGGTTCGCGGACAACATCACCCTGTAGATATGTGGTGAATCCATTGAAGAGGTCGAGTTAACGGCCTCGTACTCCAAGGGCATTGTGGAGAGATGGATGAGTTCCAGGAAAGTGAAGCTACCCCACCATAAGACTGAGGTCACGGCTGTAATTAATCGAAAATCGGAGCAACAGAGGCCTTTGAGGAATCTTGGGGTCATGATCGCTTATCGCTTATAAGCTTTCCTTTATTAGTCACGTCGATTACGCCTGTAAGAAAGCCTCTGTTGCTATATCGCCATTATCCCGCATGATGTCGAATAGCTCGGTGGTGCAAGTGAGTAAGCGTAAATTCATGGCCAGTGTCGCATTGTCCATACTTTGGTACGGCTGGCCGGTATGGATCACCGCCTGAGCTACACTAGTAAGCTGAGAGTACGCACAGGCTTATGTGCCTGAGAGTGGTTAGCGACGCGATCTGCGTCCTAGCGGGGATGATGCCAATCGGCTTCGAACAACGTGGAACAAGAGCCAACGGAAACGCGACGCGGTACGGACACAACACTTATAGTTTTTACAAACGAAAAAGGACTTCAAAATTTACCTTTTTTGTTCGACCGGTTTCGATGTAGCTCATCGACGGGGAGATGTCCAACTGATGACACAAAAATTAAAATTGCTTCATACTTGGCACCGTACACGTCGAAGAGGTAGGAAGGAGGGTTGGAACTATTTGATTTGCCGTTTCGTCAAGTGGAAAAGAAGCGAAGCTATCGGAGCTTTGGCCTCGTTCTTCAGCGGCTGCTCAACGGTGGCGATGTACATGGATTCCCAGGCATTCAGGTGGAAAACCTTTCTCACGCACTTTTTGAATTTCGCATGATCCCAATCTATTGTATGACTGATCCGGTAGAGTGTGCTGCTACGCTTGACTCATTGGGCCTTTCGGTTTCAACGACGTTTTTATGTTGCCACAAGAGGACTTGAAATTTTCGGCGGGTTTGACCAGTGTACACCGCCGGGCAATTTCTAACACGGATTCCTAAATACCCTACATTTCGTCCTTCGGCAGCTTATCTTTGAGGGCACATAGAATGTCTTTCAGCGTGTTGTTGCTTTTGTAGACCGCCTAAAAACATGATCCTTCAATGGCGTTAGTAACCTTAGGGTGTAACGGTTAACTAATCCTTTGGTTAAGGAGTGTATCGAATATAAGCTATCCACATACATTTGCGTTGTACGCATGTATTTGTGATGGTTTTATGCTCTGAACACTGCATACTGTGCTTTCTTTTGTTTACTTATTTGTGCGGTTCAAATTCTGCGTTTTCAAAATGTCGCGTATTGAAGAGGAAGTGAAAATTAAGGTTCTGGACACATGGCTAAGTGAGAAGGGTATTACTATGCGAAAATTGGCGAAGCGGTTTGGAATTCATCATGCGAGTGTTAAAACCATCATTAATAAGTTTGAGGAACACTATTCTTTGGATGAGCTACCAGGAGGAGGCAGAAAACCCGGTTCTTCCAACCCGAAACTGGAGCAGAAGGTGGTATCTCTAATCATGAAGAACAAATGAATGTCAATACGTGATTTGGCCAAAAAAGCAGGAACTAGTGTCGGAATGATCCAGCGTATCAAGAGGCGAAACCATCTGAAGACCTACAAGAAGCAGAAAATCTCGAAACAAAGTGCAGAACAGAAGAAGCGAGCAGCAACAAGGGCCCGGAAATTGTATTCGCGTCTTTTGATGTAAAGGATGAGACCGATGTAAAGGAGGCCTCAAAAACCCTTCCAGGTCCACAATACTTTACTGCCGTCGTTGGGGAGGATGTGAGCAATGCGGACAGGTCGATTCAAGTGGAGAAATTCGGTCGAAAGGTACTGGTATGGCAAGCAATATTTTCCTGTGGTTTGAAGTCAACCATTTTTTACACTACCGGAACTATAAATGCGGAAATCTATCGATCTGAGTGTCTCCAGAAGAGATTGTTGCCTTTATATAAGAAGCATGAGTACACCTCCACTGTTTTGGCCGAATTTAGCATCGGCTCACTATGCCAAAACCACTCTCAATTGGCTTGCGAAAAGGGTATAGATTTCGTTGAGAAAAATATCAATCCACCAAATTGCCCTCAGCTCCGACCCATCGAACGTTACTGGGCAATCGTGGAGAGGGTCTTCAAGAAGACTGGTAAGGCAGCTGGGAACATGCAGGAGTTCAAAAAATTTGGGCTCAAGCGTCCAAAAATGCGATGCAACACTTGTCCGGAACTTGATGAAGAGCATTCGATCCAAAGTTCGAAAATTCGTGAAGGAATAACTTAAATTTCATCCGGTCTTCATTATGTTCAAGTTTAACCTCGTACAATAAGGGATCAATTTTTTGTATGAATAAAATATCGGTTTTGGATCGTGGTTTTGGTTTGTGGATAGCTTATTTTCGATATACTCCTTATCTGATTTTTCTGGCTGAAGTGTAGTAGCGTCTTGTCGATGTTTTTTGCGTTCGTTTTTTCAGATGATTTTGCTGACAAATTCTCTATCATACCCATTCAGTTCAGCGGCCTCGTGGATTTTCACCCTTTCAGCTTCGAACTCTTCCTTCTCCATTGGTATGCTAAAGAGCCGGTGTGCCATTGAGTGAAAAGCGGCTTGTTTTTGGGAACCGTAATGGTTCGAGTCGGTTTTCGGTAAATGCCAAACTTCAGAGTATCGTCGCCTTTTCTGGTAATTGACGAATCGAGAAATGGAAGTTTTCCATCAGTCTCTCGCTCGACCATGAACTTAAAGGGGGATATACAGTTAGGATGACCAAAAAATATTTTTTTTTTCCGTTTGCATAAAAGTTAGTAGAAATCCTCGTAGAATACGCTCCTGATACCCTTTTTTCGAAATTCTTCTTTTCATCATTTTTCGAAGACGCCTTTTTCGCGCGCAACAGGTATAAAGTGACGCTTTTTCGATAATTAAAACTTTCAACGCGTTATTCTCAAAACAGCATTTTCGGAGCTTATGCCGGTGATAACTCGAAAACTAATTATTCGATTAAACTGAAACTTACAGGATTTCTTTATTATAGTATTATTTTCTAGATGAATTAAAAATTGTTGTAATACTTTATTATTAATTATGGAAAAATGTGATAAAATGGCGGAAAAAATGTGGAGTTTTTCAAAAAGGTACGCCAAAAGTGCAATTATTTTTTATACTTTTTTTCAATTCATCTACTAACTGTAAGTGTTCTTAATGTAATTTTTGGGTAAGCAGGTTTCAGATCAAAACTGCGACTAGGACAGCCGTCCTAAGCAAAATACAACAACTTTTTCAACGCACTCTAACGACCGCCATTTTGTTGAAAAAACATTGAAACAAATATTTTTGTATACTGCATGGATACACTTATAATTGTTAAAAAGTTTCGATTGATTTGAATAAAAACTTCCCTTGATTTTTGTTTTTCAAAAATGAGTCCCCCCTTAATCGACCCGTGTCGGGAATTCAGCAGATCAATTATTTGCAGCAGGTAGCGCTCTTTCACTATCGCAAAAATGTCGTCGACGTAACGCCACCAGACCCGGGGAAGAGTTTTCTTTTTCAGTCCTACTTCCAAATCACTCATGAAAACGTCAGCCAAGAGTGGTGACAACTTACTGCCCATGCTGAGTACGAACGTTTGCATGTAGCACTTACCTCGGAACATGAAGTAGTTTTGGTTCATGCATACTTCAGCTACGGTAAGATATGCCTCGATGCAGTGTGGTGGAGCTCGACTTCACCAAATGCTTACGCAGACTGCAAAGCGCATCACCCACAGGCACGTTTGGAAACAGCGCAGTGACGTCGAAAGACCCGAGAATTTCACCCAGGCGACACGGTGAAGTGAACTTCCAGTTAATGAGCTATTTGGGCAGATATTGTCTTAAGGCCACGGCTGTTTTTGACAATATTTGCACAAATATGGGCATGCACAGTCTTCCACATGCTCCGAGTGCGCTGGAGTTGAGGAAACCGTAAAACATGTGTTCTTCGCATGTCCTCGCTTCGACGGCGCAAGATCCGACCTGATAGCCGTAAGCGGTCACGAGACACAACTCAAAATAACCTGGTCCGAGGATGTGCCAAGACCGGAACATCTGGGACGCAGTATGCATAGCAGCCTCCCAGATCGTCCTCGATCTCCAACAAAAATGACGAAACGACCAACGACAGGTCGCAGGGACCACCTAGCTACTAAAGTCCTAAGTAGTTGGACATAGTGGGTGCTTAGCAAGCACAATAGACCCCTCCCCGAAGTAATACCGTAAGTTGGTTCCGGGAAGGGTCCAGGGCTTGAGGCAGGACCCAAGTAACATTAAAGGTTTTATCGTTGTTTTATAGCAGTCCATAAGTTTAAATCGTGATCTACAGAACCTTGATAAAAGCCAAATTGTTACTTGGGGAGTCTGGTTGTATATTTTCCATCCTACCTCAAAAAAATAGGAGTAACCTGACGTTTCCCATCTTTTTAAAATGATTTAAAATTGAATGTTCTATAAATGTATTATACACATATTGACGAATTTCACGCCAACTCATCCAGTGGTTGGCAGCACCCTCCCAGAACCAAATGAAACTATGTGGGTGTATAGATTATGTTTTTTGAACAACTTTGCATACTTTGTTTTTTTTTTATTTATCGAGACTACCATTTGAAAAGGGATTAAGTTTTTTGATCTGTTTTTTTTTTTTTCAAATCATACATACATACATTTATTTGTTCAACATCACATTTAGGATAAGACATAATCAACAATAGTACGCCATAATACTCGGTTTGCGGCTGGCGCTCTCCAACCTAGGTCAAGCCCAATGCTCGCCAGATCACGGTCCACCTGGTCCGCCCATCGTGTTCTCTGCGCTCCACGCCTTCTTGTGCCCACCGGATCAGTAGCGAACACCAACTTAGCAGGGTTGTTGTCCGGCATTCTTGCAACATGCCCTGCCCACCGTATCCTTCCGGCTTGGCCACCTTCTGGATGCTGGGTTCGCCGTAGAGTGCAGCCAGCTCGTGGTTCATCCTTCACCTCCACACACCGTTCTCTTTTTCAAATTAACATAACTCAAAAATGACAAGACGTATAAAAAAGTAATGTATGCGTGACTTTTATAAAATTTACTTTTATAAATTTTGCATCATCTCTCAGTGACAACTGTCGATTTCAGAGGGCTATGGTAAATGTTTTCACCCAAACCAAAAACCTGAGGTCCCAGAGAAACAAACAAGCAGACTTAAACATCTCTCTCATTCCCTTTACTATTCATTTTACATTATTTGATCCCATGAAAATTGAGCGAAATGGCATGTGTCTAGTGCCCTTTCGCTCAATTTTAAACATCTGATTGATTTCCTACCTGCCGGACACTGACGGAACTTTCAATACTTTCTCTTCATATCTATCATTCTAGCTAAAACATTAATGTGCCCTCTTGGTACCTCATGGTGATGAGCGAACATCTCCTCCTACATATGGTAGTGAACTTTTTATTTCAAATTTACTCTGGATTGTTCGCATTTTCTAGTAATTATGAATATTAATCGACCATTTGAAAATACCAGGAAAATTATACCACACGTTTGCAATCATTCATATTGCATACAACATTTTTTGCAATCTTCCATACGACCTGATTCCAGCGATATCTGGGTTAAATTTACATGAAAGATCCCATTCATTTTTGCCATATTTAAAATTACCCTTAAGTGCCTTAGATAACTCAGACAATTAAATTCTTCCTACACATATCAAAGAAACATTAAATTTTCTGCGCCAGATAACGCCTGAACCTTGCCTGTTGTATGAAAGCCTGCAAATATTGTTGTATGGGCAATGAAAGATTGCAAACAATTTCGTTGTTACCGCCTCCTTTGACTAGGAATTAAACGAGGGTAAATTTTACGCACTTGTTAAAATTAATTATTTTTTGCTGTGTATGTGTGTAAAACATAATTACTTTTTCTCCAAATGGTTTTTATTTACTTCAGACAAAAAAGCAAAATTGAATTCCCAGGGAAGTCTAAAAAAATCCACCCTGAAAGATCTCTGTGACCGGACTGGAAATCGAACCCACCGTCTTTGAAATAGTAGTTCTCCAACAACCTTCAAATCTCCCCTTGAGCATAGAATTTAAAGCCCGAATTCGAAGTGGCAGAAAACACCAGAAGCTCACTATGAAGGTTATTGGGCGGAATTTTTCCGCTCAGTTAAGAGAGGAGTTCGTTCCTACAGCAAGAAGCTTATGCAAGTCATGTAAAACGCTGCCCGTCTCTCTGTTGATATGACATAATTGTAAACCTCTTAAGTACCGTTTTGTTATTCACAATGGTCAAGGTATATTATCTACCTGTAAACAGGAAGAACCCTTATTCCTAAATAAAAACAAAAGGAAATATTTCAGCGGTACCATTGAAGCGCCGTGCCGTATCTATCGCCAGTTGAGGAACATATACGTATAGTTACATTGTTTCATATTCATTATCCAGTTAGACAACGACCACAACCAGTTGGAGATGTGCTGTTGGAGTGTTAAACTCATCAGTTACTCATATTTCAACTCAGAATCCATAAGCCAGGTAGAAGTGGGCAAGGTTGTACTGCACAATTCAGATATTTTGTTCTCGTAGGTTTGGTGTCTAAGCGAATAAAGACGTGTGATGGGCGCAAGACGAAAGTAATTGCACTAGGTGGATCATTAGCCTAAGCGTTTGCTGTTGTTTTTGTTGCCGATAGTGGAGGATAGGATTCTCTCAGCTTTGGCAATTAAGTGTTGATCTAATGATCTCTATTAACGACCTGCAAAACGCCACAGCGTCGATGCAACTCCGGGTGGGAACGTGTTTCCGATAGGAGATTGCGTATCTCGGTATTGTATCAGTATTGAGTAGTGTTTAAATCGTATAAAAATCAGGAAAAGAACAACAGTCAGACTGCAACGGTTAGAAGCGGCGAGTGCGCGAGTTCAAAATGAAACGGATAGCAAGTGCTTTAGTGGTGATATTGAGCTTAGCCGTGGTGGCGTTGGCGGAGATTGGTGAGTCTGAAATTCGAATCTGGAGCAAAACGTGTGATCTTTTTACGCTTTGATCGAATTTCAGCACCAGTTTTGAAGTGTGCAGCAGAAATGATCCCGAGTTGGGGCAGTGCATCACTAATGTGGTCGACAAAATTCGGCCAAACATCGCCAATGGAGACTATGGTGGAGGAAGATTGGCTCCGAAGCTGGATCCATTCTTAATAGAAAAGCTGGATATCGATCATGGTCAAGCTTTCGTTCCAAGATGCGGAATGTGATCATCGATGGGCTCAGCAAATTTGTGATCAAAAAGATACGGTAACTGGTCTAATCTCTTTGCATTCTTAATTTTTTGATTCTACAAAAATCTTCAGTCCCGATTTGGAAAACAAACGGTTCCACATCACGGCGAAAATTCCCTCTTGCTTTGTCCATGGAAAGTATGAGCTGAATATGAACATCCTTCTTCTGAAAATCTCCGGCAAAGGAGACTTCAACCTGACACTAGGTGACGAACTCTTTTGTCTTTCATGATCAGCCAAGTGATAATCAAATCCAATCTACATTCTTTCCCAGATGACACGTTGGTGAATCTCAAGGTCCAATACTATCTGGAACCGAAGGATGGCAAGTCCTACACGAAGTTTCACCCGGTTGACTTGAAAATCAAGTTTGACAAGGCGCAGTTCTACCTGAAGAATCTGTTCGGCGGAGATCCGACACTGGAGCAGATCGGCAATCAAGCAATCAACGCCAATCCTCACCTCCTGCTGGACGAGGTGAAACCGGCCATTCAGGAAAATTTGAAGGAATCGCTCACGAACATCTCCAACGTTGTGGTCAATGGGGCGGAGGAGGATGAGTTGCTTCCGGTGAAGAAACCGTAAGGCGAGTTTCGATGCAACTCAGAGTAACGTGAGCTGTGAATGTCCCAAAAAGTGGTTTGTTACAATGGTCAAGATTTTCATTTTATAATAATATTAATGGATTTTTGTGAAGGAATAAAGAACCTGCTGTGAAGTGAAGATGAGAGTTTTTTTTTTGTTTCAACTGAAGACATGTTTTGCATTCATTCAATGAAATGAAATAAGTCCTGTTGATGGTTTTCTATTTGTGCTACAATTAAAGGTCCACACCCTACATGAGAAGTCAAGGTTCAATGAGGAGTATGAGAGTGATTTTTTTTATATGACGTTGTTTAAAATATCAAATTACGCATATATGAGATCTACTCGATCAAATTCTGCTCTTAAAAGCAATTGTAATCCAGCATGATAATCATCTTGCTATTAGTGACGGTAACGAAGTAATATGTTTGATTATACTATATGATCTATACGTTGTACGATCTTATCAAGATAAAATAATATCCCATACGTTCTGTGCTTGAGACAGATACTCACAAACAAAGGGATCATTAGCAAGACAACGTGTTTTTGTACTAAGCGATGTTGTTTTACTCGAATATTGTGATGGATTCCACCTGACGTGGAGCTGAAATACTTCTCACACGATGAATACAATATGCAACTCAATTACTAAGAATCCGCAGTGGTCAATGAGAATTATGTAACTTTCATCCGGTTTCTGGTTCTTTACTATGGATTTTTTTCAAATTAATGTTAGATGTTAGTGCTACTTCTTCTAGTGTTCCGCCTTTGATAGTGATTGAGAAACCCTCTGCAAATTGAATGAACACTGTTTTGGCTGTTGTTATTTCATGAAGCGTTCGTAAGAATGGATTCAACAATACAGGCAAAAATGGACACACTTGTGGTAATCCTTGATTAGTGTACTGCGTTATTTCTCCTTGTGCTGCCTGTATATTTATTTGTCGGCTTTTTATCCATTCAACCAGTCGATTACTTTCCTTTTTTTTTAGGCTGTCTTTTTGTATTAATAATAAATTTATGCCCACGGAATAAAATGCTTTTGTAAGGTCTAAGAAAATTATTGCCGTTATTTTTCTTTTGTCTTTCTTGCTTCCATTGCACACTGGGCCAGAGACGAAATTAGCAAGACAAAACCTCTAGCGCTTTGAGCAATGCATTTTATCAAGATGATTGCTTGAGCATTGTTGCTCAATTTTATCTGCGCCACAATTTGGTAATAAAATGGCTCCAATTTCGAATCGAAAGATATCAGATCTTGTACAATGGATTTTGTACAATGGAATGCATATGTATGTATACGCAAAAAGCAATCAATTATAGCATTGAGTTCGGGCTGCGATACTAACTTTTTTATTTCGCTTTCTAGCGGTTTGATGTCTTCGGCAAAGTTGTAGAGCATAAAATAATAAGAAAGTTTGCCGAATACATCAAAGATTCTATGTCTACAAATAAAAGTTACGATTAGTTTTGAAAAATTTAACTGAAATTTGCGTTTTCTCTACTAATTTTCATATTTTCTCGTCAAATATATTATTTTTGATACCGTTTATGTGTTGAACCTTATCATTCGCGTAGGTGTCGGAAGAGTTCGTATAGTTTTGGGACATAACAAGCGAAATATTAGCCAAAACTTTGAAAAATATCACTGAATTTCAAAATTAATTTCTCAAAAATTGCAAGTTGTTGCAAAAATTACTCATGTTTCAGAAAGTACCATATGTGACCTTTCAATTTGAAATATATGCTGAAACATATTTTGATATATTTGAGATATCGTATTTTAACTTTTGAGTGATTTTGGCCCGAACTCAATGCTATAATTGATTGCTTTTTGCGTATACATACATATGCATTCCATTGTACAAAATCCATTGTACAAGATCTGATATCTTTCGATTCTGAAATTGGAACTAATTTATTACCAAATCTGTTGCGCAGATAAAACTGAGCAACAATGCTCAAGCAATCATCTTGATAAAATGCATGCTCAAAGCGCTAGAGGTTTTGTCTTGCTAATTTCGTCTCCTGGCCCACTGTGCATTGCTAACGAGTTGATATGATTATCACAGCTTATCGCATAATTCTCTAAAACCATATGATAGTTTAGGCACAAGTAGATGTTGCTCTGTATATAGGTTAGTCAATTTTTAAATTTAAATATTTATAACTAGCTGAACCCAGTACGAGCACTGCTACGCTTGAAACAAAAATGATTGCAAATTTAATAGAACTGGTTCCCTTTATGGTTGTTTTTCGGAATGAATTTTTCTCGACTAAGCAGGGATTCAAACTTCTATCAGAACACGCTTCTACCTGAGAAACTACATGTTTTGTGTTTAAGTAACGTGGATGATTCTCATGTTTTGTTGAAATTTCTGTTTCATTTGTATGTACAATCATAAGAAATCCATCCACAGTGAGTGAGAGTTTCAAACCCACCATACAATCATTGCCTTCAAACCCCAAAATGCCAAATTTAGTTCCATTTGCTTGATTAGTTCTCGAGTTAGGCAGAAATTTGCGTTTCATTGTATGAGAACTCCCCCCCCCTCTCTCTCGCTCTCCTTTTACAGAGAGAGGAGAGCCCAAGCAACAATTTCGCCAGTTCTATTCCAGCCGTATAGCACTCCTCCCGGCTTTGCTGATGAAACTACAGTCAATACTGTTTTGTCCACCAACACCTCCTCTATGCATCCTTAAAGCCGAAATGTGTACAAAGTGGCCCACTTATAGACTGGTTGTGAAAACAAATTACAAACCTTTTCCAAGACCATAGAAGATTTTGAAATGTTCTAGTGAGAGATCCATCATCAAAACCTATGGTCACGCCATCAAAACCAGTATAGCCAAGTGGCCACAGCTGTCAAACTTCACGGCGATAACATGGTTGGTTTTTGCTGTTCTGCTTTGTTCGATTCTCTGCTCTTCTGATTCATTCAACAGTAAAAAATGGCTAAGTTAGAAAAGTTCATGTTGCGGGAAATTATGTTTGATAGCAAAATATATGAAACAAATTGAGTTTTTTATATAGCGTATCATGCTCCAAATCATACGCATTTTAATTTTATGTGAATATTAGCGCGATATGAGCTGAAAATTAATGCGCCTCAGAAATTATGCGAGTTTACAACAACAAAAATAAAATTGAAAGAAATATATTCGATAAATTAATCAAGAAACTTCTGAAAATTGATGGAATTCAATAAGGTTATCTAAACGAATAACCGAAATTTGTCTCAGATCTACAGTTCAATTGTATTACATTTAAAATTTGGTGTATTTATTTTACCACATGTCAATTATTTCATATACTTCAATATGGCGATTAGCAAGAAATCACAGTTTTGCCAAAAAGCCAATTTATCTTAGCAATGGCTACTATAAAATTATCTGGTCGTTTGGTAGCTTCCTCAATGCCACCAGCCGTTTAATGCATTCACTGGAGGCAAGATGGTTTCAACATGATTTTTCAACTGACAATAATAAGATAATATGAATGAGAATGAGTGAAACGGCATTTCAAAACAGCATTTTATGAGTTAAATTCAATAAAGTCAAAATAAAACCTTTGATAGGAGTAACAGGAATTTTAGAAGTCAAGGTAATAAAATCGTTGTCAAGAAGCTGTGTAGGTTCTCATAAACCTGAATTAAATTTGAAACCTATTGGCGCCTCTTGCTGCCATAATAAAACCGAATTGATTGCTAGTGGCTTTCATAAAACTTTAGTAAAACTTAATAAATCTGCATGGTTTTGGCAATGTTATTTGGGAGGTCCCAAACCAAGATAGAAACATTTCTTGCCTTCGAAAACCTCCACATCCCAAGCAACACAGCTTGTATTAAACATGTTGAAAGCACTGTTAAATGAAAAAAAACAAGTTATAAATTTAGGTGCATAATACTTTATTTCATACTTTAATCTGACGCAAAAAGCGCAGAAAGTGAAGCTTTGTAAAACATAAAATGGAAAAAAATATCCTCATATAAAAAATATAACATCGACAAGCATGGGATGTGAACACTAGTCCTTGGCGTGATAGGTTTGTAGGCTTCTTAGCTAAGGGCAACTCAGATTGTTGAAAGGTAGACTCTTAGTATCTTTGATATGCTTCCCGTTGGCAGTGAAATCACAATCTTGTACAACAAATTCATCGAAATGAGAAAAAAGAACACGTTTCGCAAAACATGGTTGGTGTAATGTAATTTCAGCAGTATATATAACTGCCCATAAAATCTTGTTTATGTATTATAAATGTTTGGAACTATGTTTTTAAGAGCAATAATAATGTATTATTCACTTGCAGCAGTGAAAAAAGTATTTTAAGCTCGACCATTTGTCAGAATGATGTATAGAATACTTGACATGTTTTGCAATACGTTTATAATATATTTATAATACAAACAAATATAAATCATTCTAAAAAGATGTTTTAAGTGTTACTTGGGATGCAAATGGTTCCATTTACTTCAATAGTTCTCGAGTTATTCAGATTTTTTAATTTTATTTGTATGGGAGCCCTCCTTTCAAAAATCAGTGGGGCTGTGTATTACACACAACCCGTTGACGTAGAATACACAGATAAAAAGAAACATTGAATTTTCTGCGTCATCTAATGCACATAAAGGGAATACTAGATTTGGCAGAAAATTATAGGATATTTCATGTAAATTTAAGCCAGATTACGCCTGAATTTAGCGTGTTGTATGAAAGATTGCAAACATTTTTGAATGCAAACATTGTTTACGCCTCCTTTGGCTTGAAATTAAACGAGGCGAAATTTTACGCGCTTGTTAAAATTAATTATATTTTTCTGTGTACGTTAAACCGTTTGATTAGTTTCTTTAGTCCGTTGGCATAAGTAAATGAGTAAGTTTGTAGAACATTCTATGAATCAATTTTAGAAATTATTTTCAAATTTTATTTTTACCCCTATTTTTACCCTCTGATCAAAATAGTGTGGGTGTGGTACTAATAGATCGTTAGATCAGCCGTTAGAAAACTCTATGGTACACACTTTTGAAAGCTTTAAATGATGATACAGCCTCGAGTTGAAGGCTGACCTCCAGCGTACAACTAGTAGTTTCGTAAGACCTTACTTCTGGCTGCTTTCAGTCTCTTCCAAAATATGCGCATACGGTAGGCATCAAAACGATCAGGCATCGTACTTATTCTCTCTTTCACAATTTCTCAAAATTAATTTCTTCCTAGAATCAAAACTCTATCCAACGCGAATAGTTAACACAACAGAATTACTGTTCATAACAGTACTCATTGGATTGTGCAGACAATATTTATTCTGAACATCATGTTCAAGAATCCACACCGTTTTCCGTGATAGGAAATTTCTTGATATTTGGCGGAATGCAACATTCTCTAAAATTTTCCAAAACTGATTGATGAATATGTACGCGATTTATTTTTACGTTTTATTTCTAAATTTTTAAATGTTTTGGTAAATAAAATAGCAATCGTAAAAACTCTCAGGTTGCTTACTAGCTGAAAATCTCAAAAAATAATACAATCAAGAAGTGATCGAATTATTTTTTGTTCCGCTACTTCTAATTTTTTCTTGACGGTCAACCATTTCAAAATTTGAAATTATGCTCAATACACACACAACACAACTTGCTAGCTACAGCCTGACGCGCAATCAGCTACCTGACGAATTAGTTGGTCGGCAGGGCACCTTCTATGGTGCACAACCCCACTGATTATTGGGTGAAATACATCATTTATTACTTATTGGAATTCGGTCGAAATTTGGGGACTGTGGTGCAAAATTGCTTATACTCAGAAAAAATTCCGTTTCTGCCTGTGTAGACATTTCGACGTTATAAACACTCACCGTTGCGTCATATCTATATCATCTACATGTATATCGACATTATCTACAAATATATCAATATCATCACCACATACATCTATGTCATCTACATTAGAGTCCCCATAAAGAGTCACGCGAAGAGGAATATACAACACTTATTTCGATTAGTTCTCATTTTGCGTGCATGTGTGATTCAGATGGACTGCTCGATAGGTAGATTTGGCTTCACTCTTGGCGTGATTCTTTATAGGGACTTTAATCTACATATATTTCTATATCATCTACATACATATCTATACATATATATGTACATCATATCATGATATATCTACCAACTAGTTCACACATGTTTCCCCCCATATTTGCCACGCGCTTGGCATAGCACACGACTGCATTTAAAATGGCGGTCCAACCAGCCACTCGCAAGAGACAGCCACTAACCCATCATTCTCTCTGGTTGCTTACCCGCATACCCTCCTGCAGGGTATGCGCAACCGCCAGCTGCTAGGGCAACACTGGTAATTGTCGCTCTGCACAGCTCCGTGGCTGCCGAGCGAGTGTAGAAAATTTTAAGGTGTCCCCCTTTTCTATCGTGCATTGACACGTATGAGACGTTCCTTACTTAAATTTTAAATCTATGACAGGAAAGTACAGCGAGTTTACAAAACCACTACAATTTTAGGGTTGTTCACTACACTTGACACTTGATTCTTTACTTTCGCTCTTGTAGTTCGCTTTGAACGACGGTTTGAGAGGTTGAAAACCGAAGGGGCTGTAACTCCCACGATGAGCGTTAAATAAGGCTTTCCTAGCATGACAATTTCCACAACGATGACGATTTTCTTTCTACTGAAAGCATTTTAGGCGATTAGCATGATCATCGCGATTTGACTGAGAGCGCGATGACGATGCGATCAGAATAAAGTTATCGCTGACAGAATGGAACTTTCTCAATGAAATTTCTCGCTTCCAAATATTAAATCAGTAATTTTTTTTCCTGATATCGCAAGGATATCGAAGTTTTCACCATCCATGCTTCGGATTTTTTTTCCGTTGCCTTTTCTGCGTTAGGCCAGGTGAGTCGACGTCAATTCCGTGTCCGCGTTGAAGAAAGTTGACGGTTTCTCAAGAGCACCATACCAACCCACCTTAAAACCGTGGTCGAGAAGAACAGGCTTCTTAACCCAGCCCCTGGAAGACCTCCACCGAAGGGCAAATCAGTAGAATGGAGGCTGCTATATGTAGATTTCCAGAGCTCGTGAACCTCCCTGCAGGAAACCTAGTATTACGGAAGTATAAAGGGTGATACGGTCAAATTTTGGTCAAGGGAAAACGCGTGTAAATCGGTGAAATCGTTTATTTAAAAAATCAAATTAAATTTCTTTTTCAAGTTCAATTAGTATAAAATTCAGGAAAAATATTCAGTTAGGCTTCCGCTTTCCAAATCCGAATTGCCGGGCCTTACGCTTGACCCCTGTCATCAGATTTTGTACAGCCACCTTGTCCACCTTCTTCGCCGCAGAAAGCCAGTTTGCCTTGAACTGCTGCTCGTCCTTAGCAGTTTTTTGGTCTTCTTTAGGTTCCGCTTGACAATAGCCCAGTATTTCTCAATTGGGCGGAGCTCTGGCGTGTTGGGAGGGTTCTTGTCCTTGGGAACCACCTGCACGTTGTTGGCGGCGTACCACTCCATGGCCTTTTTACCGTAATGGCAAGATGCCAAATCCGGCCAAAACAGTACGGAACAACCGTGTTTCTTCAGGAAAGCCAGCAGACGTTTATTCAAACACTCTTTCACGTAAATTTCTTGGTTGACAGTCCCAGAAGCTATGAAAATGCTGCTTTTCAAGCCACAGGTACAGATGGCTTGCCAAACCAGATATTTCTTTGCAGAACTTTGACAGTTTCGTGTGCTTGAAAATATCTGCTACCTTTCCCCTTCCTTTTGCCGTATAAAACTCCTGTCCCGGAAGCTGCTTGTAGTCAGCTTTGACGTAGGTTTCGTCGTCCATTACCACGCAGTCAAACTTCGTCAGCATCGTCGTGTACAGCCTCCGGGATCGCGCTTTGGCCGTCGTATTTTGTTTATCATCGCGATTTGGAGTCACTACCTTCTTGTAAGTCGATAGTCCGGCTCGTTTTTGGCTCGATGCACGGTTGTAGACGATACACCCAGCTTATTTGCGGCATCTCGGAGACATAGGTTAGGGTTTCGCTTGAAACTACCGGCAACTCTCTTTGTCGTCTCAGCGGCTTCCGGTTTTCGATTTCCCCCGATCCAGACTTCCTGGCTGTCGACAAACGTTCCCCAAACACTTTAATTACATTTGTAACGGTTGATTTGGCAACTTTTAGCGATTTTGCCAACTTTGCGTGCGAGTAGCTCGGATTTTCGCGATGCGCGAGCAAAATTTTGATACGCTGCTCTTCTTGCTTGGACGGCATTTTGACAACTGAAGAGTGAATTCCAAAATCAAAATAGAACAACATTCTACACACACACACCTTCAAAATGAGGGGTGTTCAGGTTTTTAAATGCAAAATTGAAAGAAATACGTCAAGTTGATATTGACCAAATTTTGACCGTATCGCCCTTTAGTGGGAGAGAGCCTTGCTGATGAAAATGGCGGGGCTGTGAAGCAAAAGGCTGGTCTTTCTTTGCTAGAAATAGATCCCAGAGATTAGTTGCACGAATAGGAGATGCCACGGACGAACTTGCCTAATAACTAGGATCAGTGACTATTTCGACTAAACGAAATCAGAGTACCCATCATGCTTTTTTAATACGAGACCATTATCAGAGTGATAACAACCTGTCAGACTTAAATACATGAGACAGAATAGACAATATATGAGAATAGACAGCATAGACATTAACAACATCTATGTTAAAGCAGTTGATACTAGTGCAGTTCATTCGTAGGCACTCTTTAGGGACGCAACCAGCAGAACAATATTGGAATTTACTTATTTATATACAAATGTGGCTAAAACAGAAAGATTTTGGAATCGGAACTCTTTCTTTATTACGCATTTATAATTCGAATTTTTGCACATAAAGTGCTACAAAAATAATGGTACTGAATAACACAACAATCTACGACAACAGTTACACGAGATACACAGATTGAAACTTGACAAACTAAACTCATTCGATAGTCAAGCGAAGTTAGTAATAGGTTTTTTTTAGCACCGAAACAAACGTAAACAAAACTACTGATCAGGGATGCCAGATATTTTTTTTTCAAATATCTGTGATGGAAATTTAAAATGTCTGGGAATTTCTATAAAAGTCTGTAAATTTTTTTTACAAAATTAGACTTCTTTTATCGAGTAGACGTAATAACAGAGCGAGTTATGTCATTTTCACTATATGTGTGATTATATAAACGTTTCTGCATCTTTTTCTTGGATTGTATGGACTTGGATTGTATGTTTCCCGCTGAACTTCAAACAAAATTCCTCATGAACTTCCTGGCAGTAACTTCTTATTTTCTTCGAAATTCACATTTAAAACCCAACCTTACGCCCAGAAACATTTGGTAAGTTTTTTCCTGAACATAGTTACTTTTATACCTCTGATAAGTCCCATCCTGAACTACGAGGAAAATTTCCGCAAAACTTAAAGTGCTCTCCAAAATTTCTTGGAAAATCTTCTTAAAGTTGCAAGAAGTTTCGTCCTGAACTTAAGGGAAGTTCTTTTCTGAACTTCCGAGACGTTCTCTTCTGAACCTCAAGGAAGTATTCTCCTGAACTTCGGGGAAGTTTGTTCCAGAATTTCTGAGAAGTTCCTGCTTGAACTACTAGAAACCTCCCTCTATACTTCTGGATAGTTTCTTCCTGATTTTCTCAAAAGTATCTACCAGAACATCTGGGATTTTCTGAACTTCGAGAAGTTCTCATTCTGAAATGCTGGAATGTTCGATTCGAAACTTTAGGGACGCTCTCTAGCACTTCTGGGTAGTTACAACTAAACTTTTGGTCTCTTCGGAACTTCTGAGAAGTCCTCTTATGTACTTCTGAGGAGTTCTTTACTGAATTTTTGAAAAAAAAACCTTCTTGGTCCTACAGTTAGCGCCTTCTCTGGCAAGTTTGTTTCTGAAATTCGGGGGAGTTTTTTTTCTTGAGCATATTCTTTCCAAATTTCTGGTCGGTCCCATCCTGAACTGCGAGGAAATTTTTATTGAAGCTTTGGAAATGCCGTCTCCAAAATTTTTAGGAAAATTCCCTTAAATTTGTTGTTGAAGTTTCTTCCTGGACTTTTGAACTTTTGGGAAGTTTTTTCCATAACTCCATAACTTCGGAAGTCTGTTCCGAAGCTATTGAGAAATTTGTGCTCAAATTAGACAGAATTACCCCCAATGCTCCTGGAAAGATTCTGTTCTCTCTAGAGAATTTTGAGAAATCTTTTTCCGAAATTTTGAAATGTTCTCCTCTGAGCTTTTCAAAATCTGCCTAGCACTTCCTGATAATTTTTTTTCCTGATATTTTGAGATATTTAATGTAGTGCCCTTCCTGGTTAGTTCCCGTCTAAATTTCGGGGAAGATTTTTTTTAACTTCTTAGTAGTTCAATCTTGAATTTCTGGGATGAACTCCAAAACCTCTGAAAAGTTCCTAACTTCAAAGAACTCCTCTTCCCTCCACTTCGTCCTGAAGCTCTGATAAGTCCTCTCCTGGTTCTTGGGAAAGTTCTGCTATGAAATTCTGGTAAGTATGATCTTGAACTTCAGTAATGTTCGGTCCTGAATTTTTGAAGGTTCTTCTTGCTTGGACTGCTTGCTCCCAATACTTCTGAGAAGTTTCTACCTGACAATAGGATAAGTTTTTTGTTTTGAAGAAGTCTCTTCTCTGGGAAGCTCTGGGAAGTCGTCTTCTAAACTTTCCATGATCTACCCTAAATTGTGGGTCTTTTCTTTCTATACTTCTAGGAATCTAGGACTAATACAGGGATATATTTCTAAATCCCCAGTACAAATATACTGAAAAGATGCATTTAGTAGTACTTTGGAAAATTCAGAGTTTTAAGATTTATTTCAATAGCTGAGAACTTTTACTGTTATGTTGTCCCCCGAGTGGTAACCGACTGGGCATTAGAGCAAACACTCAGCAACCCCTTTTTACGGTAAGTTTCTCAAATATGATTTGTATTGTTGTGAACCTTGATTTTCGTTGTGACTTAATGCTAAAGGACCAATATTACCAACGCTTTTATAATAATGTTTAGCATGGGATTGAACACTACCATAAGTAGGGACTCCATGTTACCCTCGGAAAGGGCCTATGCGATAATTATCTGCGGTACCATTGTGTCTCCAAGTAGCCCACCGCTTTCGTTTCTTCAAGGATTTCTACTTTAAATGATACCTACGATATTTAAAAAAGAATAATTTCAACAAAGCTTCTTATCGTATCTACAATACTGTTCAGATCCTTGTACGTTTTAAATCCAAACTTCAGAAATACCTTTTATTTGATACTAGCTGATCCCGGTGCGAGCGTTGCTACGCCTGCAACTAAATGAAAGAACATTACATAAAACTGACGCTATTTTTTAATGAGTTTTTTTTTTTAGTAATGAGGAGTTCAAACTTTTATCAGAACATTCTTCTTACCCAGACAATACTCAGTTTGTGGCTTAGTTACCTGGATAATTCTCAGGATTGATTGAAATGTGTGTTTGAATTCACCATAGAAACATTTCTTGCATTCAAAAAACCCCGCATACCATTTTTGATTCCATTTGCTTGATTAGTTCTCAATCTATGCAGAAATTTGTGTTTCATTTGTACGCGAGCTGGAAGGGGGAAGCGGTCTCAAACAATCATAAGAACCTTCCGCAACCCCAAAAGTACTGCATACATATTTTCACTCCAATCGGTCAGACAGACAGTCAGACAGAAATCCATTTTAATATAATTAAAAATCCTGTTTCCAATAACTCCCACATGCCAAATGTGGTTTCATTTACTTGAATAGTTCTTGAGTTATGCAGAAAATTGCGTTTCATTTGTATGAGAGCACCCCCTTCAGAGAGCAAAGGGATCTTAAACCACCATAGGAAAATGTTTCTCCTTTCAAGAAATTCCACATGCCAAATTTGGTTCCATTTGCTGGATTAGTTCTCGAGTTATGCAAAAATTTGTGTTTCATTTATATGGAGATCTCTCCTTCCTCTTTTAGAAGGCGGAGGGGTCTGAAATCATCATAGAAACATTTCTCTCCTCAAAACCCTCCATATGCCAAATTTGGTTCCATTTCTTGATTAGTTCTCGAGTTATGCATAAATTTGTATTTCATTTGTATGGGACCCCCCCTTCAGGAAAGGGAGGGGTCTCAAATTAACATTGAAACAGTATTCATCTACAAAAACCTCCACATGCCAGATTTGGTTCAATTTGCCTTTATTAGTTCTCGAGTTATACAGAATATTGTATTTCATTTGTATAGGAGCCCCCTTTCAGGGCGAAGAGGAATCTGAAACCATCATAGAAGCCCTTTCTTGCCTTTAAAACCTCGCACACATGCTTTAAATTTGGTTTCTTTTTGCTTGCAGGGTCTCAAACCACACCGTAGAAACATTTCTTGCCTACAAAGCCTCCCACATGCCTGCTTCGGTTCCATTTGTTTGATTAGTTCTTGAGTTCTGCAGAAAATAGTTTTTCATTTGCATGGAGCCCCTCTTTCTAAAGAAGGCGGGAGGGGTGTCGAAGTATAACAAGATCCTTTCCCGGACCCAAAAACCCCTGCATACAAATTTGCATAGCAGTAGGGATGAGTTCTCATGTTTGGTTTAAATTTGACATGTTCTCCGTAGCCGTATGGTGGCTCCCTCTTTTAGGTGAGTGAGAAGGTCTTAAATTACCACAAAAACATTTCTTGCCATCAAAAACTCACCCATACCAGATTTTGGTACCATTTTGCTTGATTAGTTCTCGAGTTATGCAGGAATTTGTTTGTCATTTGCATAGGATCCCACCCTTTCTAGAAGCCCGGGAGGGCTCTCGAGGCGATCATAAGATGCTTTCCCGGACCCAAAAACCACTGAATACAAATTTGCAAAGCTAGACCAGGTATAGTTCTAATGTTTGGTTGAAACTTGTTTCATTTGTTTGAGAGCCCCCCCCCTTTTTAGAGGGAGGAGGAAGCTCTGAGCCACCATATAAACATTTCATGCAGCAATAAACTCGTCGCGTTGCCGTTTCATAATTTGCGTTTCATATGAATAGGTTCCCCCCCCCCTTTCAGAAGGGAGGGGTCTCAAATCAACATAGAACAATTTTTTTGTCTTCAAAAACCACCACATGCTAAATTTCGTTCCGTTTTGCTTCATTAGTTCCCGAGTTATGCAGAATACTGTGTTTTATTTGTATGCTGGAGCCCACTTTTATGACAGGGAGGGTTCTCAGCTTCACCATAGAAAACCTTTTTGCCTTCAAAAAACTCACACATGCTAGAATTTGGTTTCTTCTTGCTTGATAGAGTTTCTCGAGTTCTCGTAGAAATTTGTGTTTCATTTGTTGGGGAGCCCCCCTTTCCAGTGAAAGGAGGGTCGCAAACCATCATAAAGATTATTCTCTGGCCCCAAAATCTCTGTCTATAAAATTTCACGCCGGTCGGTCCATTCGCTTTCATGCGGTTAAATCGTGACAAAGGAAACCCCAACTCATTTTTTATTATATAGATTTAAAAAAAATATTTCAAATGTCTGTAAAAGTCTGCAACATAAATAAAATGTCTGTTAAATGTCTGCATCATTATAGAAGTCTGCAACAAAAATAAAAAGTCTGCAAATTTACAGACATGTCTGTGAATATGGCATCCCTGCTACTGATTTTGTTTCGGAAACCTGCTTGCTGGATTGACTTGCTCCGAAATAATCAAAACAAATTTGGACACTCGTTGCCAGAAAAAGAAAAAGGGTGGCAATCGATGATATATGAAAGTCATAGCTGCCAGACATCAATATCTGTGCTCGCAATTCGAGTAAGAATCGGTGACCACGAGACGCTATTATGCGATTAAATTACCTGCGATTCATAATACTGTTGCGATTAATGGCGATAGCGAAAGCGATGGTTTATTTTGTGTGAATTTGATAATGATTTGCAGTGATCCAACTGATTAACCATCTTTGCTAATGCTCATCTTGATACTATAGCAAAAATAGGCGCCTTTAGGATGATCCCTCCTTCCAAGGGGACTGTTTGGGGTTGAAGGCAAGAGTTGCCAAGAAGTCCAGTATTGCAGAAAATAATATGAATGATTGACCACGTAGGGAAGGGAGGTATCAGAAAGTGGTCGAATCCAGTCCACATGGTAAATGGACGACCCCTTTATTGCTCCACCGACAAGATCTGCAAAAACGTTATTTGTAGGGATTAGCGATCGCGTATCAGTTCCAACTAGAAGGCTAGTCTAATTGAATTGTTTCTCGCGAGATTTGGTCAAGTATCA
>JASCZW010008317.1:0-52424 GCA_034211315.2 Aedes japonicus | reverse complement strand
ATATAACTCGAAAACGTTTCAAATTTCCGTAAGTAAGCGAAAACGTTTCAAATCTCCGTAAGTAAGCGTATAATCGCTTAAATAGGGTGTTTAAAATCGTCGATTTTCGGAATCCTGATTTCGGTCCAAAAACAATTCCCAGAAGCGAAATTTTCCATCAGATGGGCTCTGGAAACCTTTAAATGCGTTTATCTCCGTAAATAAGCGTCTAATCACTTAAATAGGGTGTTTAAAATCGTCGATTTCCGGAATCCTGATTTCGGTCCAAAAAATTTCCCAGAAGCGAAATTTTCCATCAGATTTTCTCAGAAGCGAAATTTTCCAATCGCTTAAATAGGGTGTTTAAAATCGTCGATTTTCGGAATCCTGATTTCAGTCCAAAAGCAATTCCCAGAAGCAAAATTTTCCATCAGATGGGCTCTGGAAACCTTTAAATGCGTTCATCTCCGTAAATAAGCGTCTAATCACTTAAATAGGGTGTTTAAAATCGTGATTTCGGTCCAAAAAAATTCCCAGGTCGAAATTTTTCTTCAGGTAGGCTCTGGAAACCTTTAAATGCGTTTATCTCCGTTAATAAGCGTCTAATCGCTTAAATAGGGTGTTTAAAATCAGCGATTTTCGGAATCCTGATTTCGGTCCAAAAAATTTCCCTGAAGCGAAATTTTCCATCAGATATTCCCAGAAGCGAAATTTTCCAATCGCTTAAATAGGGTGTTTAAAATCTTCGATTTTCGGAATCCTGATTTCAGTCCAAAAACAATTCCCAGAAGCGAAATTTTCCATCAGATGGGCTCTGGAAACCTTTATATGCGTTTATCTCCGTTAATAAGCGTCTAATCGCTTAAATAGGGTGTTCAATCGTCGATTTTCGGAATCCTGATTTCGGTCCAAAAAAATTACTCAGCAGCGAAATTTTCCATCAGGTGGGCTCTGGAAACCTTTAAATGCGTTTATTTCCGGTAATAAGTATCTAATCGCTTAAATAGGGTGTTTAAAATCGTCGATTTTCGGAATCCTGATTTCGGTCCAAAAAGAATTCTCAGAAGCGAAATTTTCCATCAGATGGGCTCTGGAAACTTTTAAATGCGTTGATCTCCGTAAATAAGCGTCTAATCGCTTAAATAGGGTGTTTAAAATCGTCGATTTTCGGAATCCTGATTTCGGTCCAAAAAAAATTCCCAGAAGCGAAATATTCATTCAGATGGGCTCTGGAAACCTTTAAATGCGTTTATCTCCGTTAATAAGCGTCTAATCGCTTAAATAGGGTGTTTAAAATCGTCGATTTTCGGAATCCTGATTTCAGTCCAAAAAATTTCCCAGAAGCGAAATTTTCCATCAGGTGGTCTCTGGAAACCTTTAAATGCGTTTATCTCCGTAAATAAGCGTATAGTCGCTTAAATAGGGTGTTTAAAATCGTCGGTTTTCGGAATCCTGATTTCGGTCCACAAAAATTTCCCAGAAGCGAAATTTTCCATCAGAAACTGGAAACCTTTAAATGCGTTTATCTCCGTTAATAAGCGTCTTATCGCTTAAATAGGGTGTTTAAAATCGTGGCTTGAAAACTGACGTGTTTTGTTTTTGCTGCGTCCTTTTCGCGGAAAATAAAATCAAAAAACTATATTCGAAATTCAACCTAAATGAACAGTGAAATCATTAAATCTCCACGTGTTTTGGGTTAGATGTAGGGGAGGAAGGGGTAACCCCGTCACCTTAAGAATTGCGATTTTTTAAAATTAATGTAATACTTTAAATGGCAGGTATCCCTAGCATAATCTTTGATGGAGTATTACTTTAAACGATTTGTGCGGTGGAAGTGTCAAAATATGTGTTTTCGGTCAAACAACATACGCAAAACAAACATGGTAAATATTGAAGTTTTTCAATCAGTGCGGGTAAGACCGTCACCCCCATGGGGTAAGTCCGTCACCCAATGGGGTAAGACCGGCATTAATCTTTATTTAAATAGTTTTGAAGATTTCGGCAAACGAAATTTAATTTTGAACATGTAGATAATTTTGATCTCTTGTGATGATTTATCAACCATCTCCATTGGCCATTTCACAAGGGGTCATCCATATATCACAGGGACATATTTTAGAATGTTTCAGATTCATACATACCCATGTGCCGTAATTTTGTTTGAAATCTGTTTTTATCTGTACGAGTAGTCTTTTTTTCTGATTCTTGAGCCCTCATGATTAGCACGTAGTATATGGACAGCCCTTTATATGGAGCAGATTCCGGAGTCTCTAAAATCTACAGGTTTAAAACATGTGCGACAAGCTTAATATTGCCAGAAGTCAGTTATTATCAATCAGGGAAATTTTCACAAGACTTTTGATGTGGGTTTGATTTGAAATTACCATTCGAACCATTTTTGTTGAACGGATGGGCAATCTTTTTTTTATCCAGCTCGAAAGCCAGCTCACGGACATCGGTCTTTCTAATGCCGTAAAAACGACTTTTCAGATCAAGCAGGTGCTGCAAATGTTCCGCTTCCTGTTCCGGCATGAAAACCGTTTCTCGTGATCCCAGTTTTGACTTTACCAGCGTAATATGGTCTGTCAACATAGTTCTTGGAGTTCCAAACGCCTTAGCAGCACGATTCACGGAAATCCCGCGATCCACTGCGTCCTCTGCCTGGATCAGCTGCTGATCCGTCCAATTTCCGCAGTGAGTGTTCCATTTGTAGTTGCATCTGTTAAAAATGGTTAGGTAGTTTCACAAACATCCGCTCATCCAAAGAGCATGACGGTGTTACCCGCACCGATGAGTGACGGGCTTACCCCAAAGGCACTTTTTTTCTTAATTACACCGTAAATCTTGGATAATTGATTAAACTTACCTTTCAATGAATCTCAGTACTAAGATACAGTGTAAATGAAAGTACGCGATCGATGGAATTGAATTTCTGTACTTAGTTATTTGTCAAGACGTTAAAATCTACCATCGAAAAATAACATCCGGTATTGCTGCGACGACGCTTGTGTTTGTTTTGTTTATTTTTCTCGAGTTTGACAGTTCCCAGTGGCTATGATGTGTCTCAAAATGGTTAAAATGATAAATACTAATAATGAGTATAGTCAAAAACATACTGCAAAATGGTTTTCTAGTAAAGCCGTTGGGGTGACGGGCTAACCCACCCTGACGGTGTTACCCACATTTCCCCTAGTGAATTTAATCGGTTCCTTCCAAAAATTTGTGATGGTCGGTATTCTTCCCCCGTTTTTTCTTGTTTTTTTTGCATCACCTCTGCACCCGGAAGAAGAGTTAATAGCAGCTTATTCGTGTTTGTTAGTGCTGTTAGTATTGTGGAACACGGATGATTATAAGCAGTTTAGAAGGCATTATAGAGTCGCCTCATAGCGAAGGATTTTGATTGTTGGCAGTGTGTGGAGAATGAAGAAAGAAAATCAGTGCAATGTAGAAAACGGCCATTTGCTGGCCAGAAGCAAAAAACGAAGCTAACGCGCATGCGCGCGTGAGTGACTGGTACATAATTCCAGATGCACTCACTCACCAAATGGTGTTCAGTTTTTTTTTTCGTTGAAAAATAATTGTGATTTTTCAAGTTAAATTTTTTCTCGGAAGTGTTTTTTTACTTGTGATTTTCATTGTGCGCGAAATACTAATTGTATTCGGGCTGTTCCTTTCGAAAAGGATGATGTGAAAATATTTGCCGAATAGCAGAGTGATACTTCTGTAGAGACATACATGCATCCTTTAGCATCACAGGGAAGCCGTCCAAATGAAGACTGAAGATCAGCAAGAATATCCGGTGAGATCTTTCTGAATTTGAACGATACTGCTAAATAAGTGCCATCATCAAAACAATAAGATTTGATGATGGAAGTGTATGCACAGTACCTTCATCCATATGATATTTGTACCGTGTTTATGCGGGGCTTGTTGTCAGTGAAAGTGACTTCGGAATAGACGTGAGTAACCAGGCATTCTGAAATGGGTCACTGGATCCCAACAGAGCTTTCACCTTCCTATTCCCGGGCTAAAAATGTTTGTCGAGTCGACAAAAGTTCGTTTAACTGCAAACATTTTTCTTCCATAAAATCACTGCCGGACAGTGGGCGTTGGATTGTATACACACACACACACACACACACACACACACACACACTCGGGTGTTTAAAATCGTCGATTTTCGGAATCCTGATTTCGGTCCAAAAACAATTCCCAGAAGCGAAATTTTCCATCAGATGGGCTCTGGAAAACTTTAAATGCGTTTATATCCGTAAATAAGCGTCTAATCGCTTAAATAGGGTGTTTAAAATCGTCGATTTTCGGAATCCTGATTTCGGTCCATCAAAATTTCCCAGAAGCGAAATTTTCATCAGATGGGCTCTGGAAACCTTTAAATGCGTTTATCTCCGTAAATAAGCGTATAATCGCTTAAATAGGGTGTTTAAAATCGTCGATTTTCGGAATCCTGATTTCGGTCCACACAAATTTCCCAAATCGAAATTTTCCATCAGGTGGGCTCTGGAAACCTTTAAACGCGTTTATCTCCGTAAATAGGCGTCTAATCGCTTGAATAGGGTGTTTAAAATCGTCGATTTTCGGAATCCTGATTTCGGTCACAAAAATTTTCCCGGACGCGTTATTTTCCATCAGGTGGGCTCTGGAAACCTTTAAATGCGTTTATCTCCGTTAATAAGCGTCTAATCGCTTAAATAGGGTGTTTAAAATCGTCGATTTTCGGAATCCTGATTTCGGTCCAAAAAAAATTCCCAGATCGAAAATTTCCATCAAGTGGGCTCTGGAAACCTTTCAATGAGTTTATCTCCGTAAATAAGCGTCTAGTCGCTTAAATAGGGTGTTTAAAATCGTCTATTTTCGGAATCCTGATTTCGGTCCAAAAACATTTCCAGATCGAAAATTTCTGGAAACCTTTAAATACGTTTATCTCCGTAAATAAGCGACTAATCACTTAAATAGGGTGTTTGAAATCGTCGATTTTCGGAATCCTTATTTCAGGCCAAAAAAAATTCCCAGAAGCGAAATTTTCCATCAGGTGGGCTCTGGACACCTTTAAATGCGTTTATCTCCGTAAATAAGCGTATAATCGCTTAAATATGGTGTTTAAAATCGTCGATTTTTGGTATCCTGATTTCGGTCCAAAAACAATTCCCAGAAGCGAAATTTTTCATCAGATGGGCTCTGGAAACCTTTAAATGCGTTTATCTCCGTTAATAATCGTATAATCGCTTAAATAGGGTGTTTAAAATCGTCGATTTTCGGAATCCTGATTTCAGTCCGAAAAATTTCCCAGAAGCGGAATTTTCCACCAGGTGGGCTCTGGAAACCTTTAAATACGTTGATCTCCGTATATAAGCATATAATCGCTTTAATAGAGTGTTTCAAATCGTCGATTTTCGGAATCCTGATTTCGGTCCAAAAACAATTCCCAGAAGCGTAATTTTCCATCAGGTGGGCTCTGGAAACCTTTAAATGCGTTTATCTCCGTAAATAAGCGTCTAATCGCTTAAATAGGGCGTTTAAAATCGTCGATTTTCGGAATCCTGATTTCGATCCAAAAAATTTTCCCAGAAGCGGAATTTTCCATCAGATTTTCCCAGAAGCGAAATTTTCCAATCGCTTAAATAGGGTGTTTAAAATCGTCGATTTTCGGAATCCTGATTTCGGTCCAAAAAATTTCCCAGGTCGAAATTTTCCATCAGGTTGGCTCTGGAAACCTTTAAATGCGTTTATCTCCGTTAATAAGCGTCTAATCGCTTAAATAGGGTGTTCAATCGTCGATTTTCGGAATCCTGATTTCGGTCCAAAAAAATTTCTCAGATCGAAATTTTCCAACAGGTGGGCTCTGGAAACCTTTAAATGCGTTTAAATTCGTTAATAACCACCTAATCGCTTAAATAGGGTGTTTAAAATCGTCGATTTTCGGAATCCTGATTTCGGTCCAAATAGAATTCTCAGAAGCGAAATTTTCCATCAGATGGGCTCTGGAAATCTTTAAAATGATGATGATGGTCCCGCCCTTACCTCTACAAAGGTTTGAGCTAGACGATTTTATCTCTAAGATAATTAATTTGGTAACAATTCAAACCAGTATGCAAAAAAAAACGAACTGATTTCATCTACAGATATTTTTTTTTTCAAAAGTATCCATTTGCTTCACATCGGCATAATCGTGAAAAGCTTTGAGGTTAACCACAAAAGTTCGCAAGTATTCCCAGCGATCAGGAAATTCTGTTGCAATTCAGATCATAGAATCCAGTCAAAGGACATTATCCAAAGACAAGCCAATATCCGATCCTGCCCGCTACAGAGTCAGAGGTTCCAACACTAATGGAACTGCCACCTTAGTTTTGGGCTGACCAAGGATATCACCAATCAGGGAGATCGAGAAAATTTCCAAACCGAAAAAATCCTGGACCGGCATTAGTCAAACTTTTACTTTCAACCACAAAAGAATTGACGAAGAATTCCCCGACATTCAGCCAGACAACTCGCCACTATTTCATAGTACCATCTAAAGCATCAAAGGCCAATTTTTTTTAACGAATTAAAAAGAAGTCCATCATATCTGTAAACCACGCGCGAGGCTCAAACAATTGTAGACTACATTCTTTATTTTTAACGTAGGACTACGTTTTTCTTTTCTATACCGGGCGCCGTTTCAAAATTTTGAAAAATGAGAGCGTTACGCAAAAGTGAAAGGTTTTTGAACGCTTATAACTCTCATTCGACTGGACAGAGTGACTTCATTCATGCATCATTTTATCAAGAAGACTCACAAATTTTTTGCATCAAAATTTGAATGAAGTTCAATTAGTATAAGTAGTTCAATTTTCCAATTGAAAATGACCTTCTTTTGCTCCCATACAAATTTGCATATCAACAGGTTGAAAAATGTGTTTTCCCTAGCAAGGTCATAGAAAACGAGTAACAAATGTCTTCTTCTTCTTCAAAATAACTTTTCTCCGTCCCTCACAAATTTCTGAACGCACAAAGCTATTTGTCGAAAATGACATCATATTTGCGCTACGCTCTGATTGGTTCATACTGCCACTGTAACCTTGCCAGCAATTATGGAACACGTGGGAACGACCGAACACCAATAATCAGTTCACGCTGTGCATCCGTATGCGACAGACGTGTTTGGCGAGCACGTCTGTAGAAAACGCCGCCCGTGAAAACAAGAAGACCAGATTCATCCCACGTAACCTGCAGCTGGCCATCCGAAACAACGAGAAGCTGAACGAACAAAGAAAGCCCAAGTGGAATCGAAAACATTTCTTCCCCGTCAACTAAATCCGTCCTTATCAGGACGACCAAATCAGTTTACCAACTAAAGAGTTGGGTTGAATTTTTCTATTGTGCTGTTGTTCATTCAATTACTGCATCACGGCTGAATATGGCAATCATTAAACGTCGCGTCCCCGATTATACCACAAAGAACGTTGAACAACAAACGAACGAAAGTCTAGAAGGGATAATTCGAGCCAAACTGCAACACATCAGTGACCATGTGGTGGAGTTCGCCATTGTTCCTAGTTATGCGTACCGGATTAGTTGCTGTTGGTGGGAAGCAAATTAGGCATATATCTGTTGAGAAAATCATCCGTATAGCGTGCACTAATTCAAACTAATTATTGTGGCGCAATAACAGAAGTTCGTCCCCTTTGGTGCAATTTGTATCACATTGCCTTCGTTGGTACCGCCTTCTTTTGTGCAATAGCATCCGACGCCATGACATACCAGCTCTTAGCTGAAATTTTGACTCAGTCTTACAACAGTCGTGGATCTGTGCAGTGGCTGTTCGCACACAGTTAGCGGCAGCAAGCACATTGAATGGTGCTCTGGCGAGCAGTCGTTGCCCACACTCCCGCTTCTTTCTACTCAATTTTTGAGTACAATTGTATGCTATCTCTTTTTCCCTCAAGGATGTGTTACTCAATTTTCGTTAAACAGTGGATCAACTCAATTTTTGATTAGATCAGCTTCTTACGAAAATTTAGTAACATTTCCGCGAGAGAAATAATGATAATAGTTTCCCAAATGATCAATAACTCATTCGCACTACAAAGTATATTAAGTGATATATAGCTTCTTGATACCATATGTCATACATATTATTTTCAGCGAAAGCAAGATGTATGAATGTAGATACCAAGACAGGCTATATCAATAAAGGTTGCAGTGCGAACGTTTAGTGTATGGGAATTCGGTTTGGAAGGAAACCAATTTCGGCCACTCTTTAAACAATCAATGCACATTGCTTCGTAGTCCTACGTCAACTTTGCGTACAACCCCATTGGGCTGTCCCTTCTAGTTTTTTTATAAACTAACACAACATTATACAAATTTCCATCATCATCATTGTGACGAACAAAATAGTGAGTATTGTAGTATTGTAAATGTGAAAAACTAAAATTTAAAAAATAAAATTGCCAACTCATTATAATCCGTTTGTAAAGAACTTCGTCAGATACATTCTTCATTTTTACAAAAAAAAGCAACATAAATGTACAAGAAATGGTCTACACAAAATAATCCGTTTTATAATAATAAAACATCGTCAGGTACAATCTTCATAAATATTTAAAAAAAAAAATTTTACGCTTGCTTCTCAAAATACAGTTTTCACGTGTGAAATACATAGTCTTTTCAATTCTGAAAGTGTTGGTGCACGTTGATTGTGTCTTGGCATCGAATTGAAAACATTTATTCCTTTAAAATATAATGAGTTTTGTGAAGCACATGTCAAGAAATTCGGTGTTCTTATTTCATCCGCGTTTCTAGTATTATATCTATGAAAATCACTTCCTCTTTCAATTCGATCACACAAATATCGAGGAAGCAAACCATTTACTACTTTAAAAATGAACACCATAGTTAAATACACAATTCTTTGCTTCACTGATAGCCATTGTAAAGCGTCTAACATAAAAGTCGAGGAAGTGAATTTGTTACATCTTAAAATCAAGCGCATTATTTTATTCTGCAAACGCTGTAACCTCAATATTTGTGCTTGGTTGGCCAAGAATAAAATGGAAGGGCAAAACTCTAAATGAGGGGAGATGATTGATTTGTATAGCTGTATTTTACTGCAAGTAGTTAAATCGTTTTTTAATCGGCATAGAATTCCATACTTCTTGGCAATTTTCTTGATGACATTGTCAATGTGAGCGTTGAACTTTAGCTTGTCATCAATAATCACGCCAAGATATTTAATCTCCGGAACGCGATCAATTGTCTCACCATCAATCGTAACTGAGACATTCTTATTTACTCGATTCTGTGAAATTACCATAAATTTAGTTTTACTTATATTCAATTTCAATTGCTTACATTTCAACCATCTACTTAGAAAACGCAAATCTTCGTTCAAATGGGTAACGGCTTCATTTGAATCTTTAGCTGCAATGAACAACACAGTGTCATCTGCAAACAGATTAATGTCACAAAATCGTAAAACACGTCGCATGTCATTAATATACATAATAAACAAAAGAGGCCCTAATACACTTCCCTGGGGCACACCAAGGTTATTCCCCACGGGACTGGAAACAGAATCATTGAAAACAGTCCTTTGAGTTCTGTCAGACAAATAGCTTTCCAGCCATCTGTATGCAGTACTCGAAATTCCAAAGCGCTTTAATGCTTTTAACAACAAGGGCCTAGAAATTGTTTCAAAAGCGCGTTTCAGATCCAAAATAACAGCAAAAATTGTTTGTTTACTCTCTAAGTTATCTTTCCATTTTGCTAATACTAAATTTAACGCGGTTTCACAAGAATGCCCTTCCCGGTAGCCAGATTGTTCCGAAATCAACAAAGAGTTACTATTCAAATATTGTAACAACTGGCCTTTCACAACAAGCTCTAAAATTTTCTCTAATGTGTGCAACATGTTGATAGGACGAAACTCTTCGGCTTTAATCGCCCCAGCAACCTTTTGAATCGGAACAACCAACGATTCTTTCCACACTTCAGGCACGTGCCCAGTTTGCAATGATTCACTAATAAGGTCCAGTAAAGTGTGACCAATGACATGAAAGCAATCTTGAATAACTCTAGCGTTAACATTATCTACTCCAGCCGTTTTTCCTAAGGAAAATCAAATATTTCTAAGCTCATCTATTGTGATCGGGTGAAAACTTTCAAATCTGCAATTAATGTTAACTGGCTGGTTTAATTCATCAGGTTCATCGACCAATTCAATTGATTGGTTGATCAATGAAACGCTATTGACGAAATAATCATTAAACTTAGATGCAATTGCTTGTTCATACTGTTCTATTGTGCCTTCAAAAGTTATGGACCGCGGTCTGCAATTGCTAGGTTTCAATAATGATTTCAAAATTTTCATAACTCTCTGCTGTTGTTTTGATGTTGACCAATTTTCCTCTGTATATATTCACAACGAGTTTTTTTTAATGGATTGTGAATATTTATTCCGCGCGATTGTGTACTTATTCCAATGATTATCACTATTGGATCTACAAAACTTTTTGTGCAATTTATCCCTCTTGCGTTTAAGACGTAAAAGATCCAAATTGTACCAGCTGTTCGAGTTCTTCAAAGAAACAAATTTTTGTTCAACTAGTTTATTTGTACACGTTTTCATGGTATTAGTAAGAACAGCTGCAGACTCATCTAAACTACCGCTCGCGATTGGAAAATCCACGCTTCTCTGAACAAGGTTAAAACCAGCCTGTTTTGAATATTTCCTCCAGCACTTCAATTTCACAAAACCATCGCTATTATTCAAGTTATTCTCAATTACGTTAATACCTACTGTCTCATGATCGGTTATTTTCAAATCAGTATCGACAACTGAACAAACAGAATCAAAGTTAGAATAAACATGATCAATCAAAGTTCTACTGTGCCTGGAAATTCGCGTATATTCATCTACCGTTTGTCTCAAATTGAAAAAGTTAGCTAAATGCTTCAAATGATTCAAATTATTATTATCACGCCAATATATATTGAAATCACCAGCAATTATATTTAATTTACTCGAATCAAGAAATACCTCAAGCCAGTTCTCTAAAATTTCAATAAAACGCTGGTCACTAGAACTGGGAGAGTGATATAAAACACCATAGTTACCCATCATCATGCCACGTACAACTGTTATGCCCAAGAACCAGTTACCATTAACCATTTCGTTGTGGCGAAGATTGAATTGAACTGATTCTTTGACATAAATAGCAACACCGCCAGTATGTCTAGAATGTGATAAACAAGCAGCAACATTATATCCCGGAATGCAATATTGATCAAAGGCTTCAGTTTAATTTATCAAAAGACTTATTTATACTCTGTCTCAAATGTTCCATCCCGTTTTTCATCGCGTTGTCTATTTGGGCAGAAATTTGATCTCGCATGCAAGTGATCGAGTCCGAAAGTTTTTTCATTCCTTCCTCCATCCGCTTAGCATCCGAGATCGCATCTTCTTGCACACCACAACACTGGTCTGATAGACAGTCTACACATATAAAGCAAAGGTTTGCATTATCGGTCACAAGCTTTGCCGTTCCTTTCGTAAGTGGTGTACACTTGTAATAGAATACACGCGCACACTTCCCTACACAAGATAACGGCAGATCAGCCGCAACCATTCCCTCATTGCATGAACAACAGGCCATTGTCAAGCAGAACGCTCAAAACACATTATACATACAGTCAATCGCAAAATTGAGCATACAGCTGTAACGATTCCACTATTCTCTATTTCTTTGCAGTAATAAGTTATAAAAAATCAAAACAAATTTTCCACATTTCAAATTCCAACATTTTTATTTGTATTTCATATGTAAAAATTAAAGCAAATTAACGAATTCAGCTGAAATTTACAAAGCAAACTAAAAAACTCCTATTTTTGCGCAGCAAAATTAAGCATACACTTCAAGTATTAAACAAACAAATGAGCAAACTGAAGCAAAAATTGAAAAAAAAAATCGCCATTCAGTATTTGGTATGACCACCTTTAGCATCCAGTACTGCCTGCAAGCGGCGCGGCATTGATTCCACGAGATTCCTGGTCACCGTTGATGGAATACTATTCCATATGTCCTCTATCGCGGTTTTGAGTCCTTGTTTGTTCCTTGCTTTCTTTTTCTCGCCGCTGTTCAACCGGTGCTTAACCTCCCACCATAAATGCTCGATGGGATTCAAGTCCGGTGATTGAGGAGGTGTTTTGAGCTGTTTTGGGACGTTATATAGCAACCACTCTCGTACTATGTACGAGGTGTGCTTGGGATCGTTGTCCTGCTGAAAGTAGTAGTCACGAGGTAGATCCAATTTCTTTACGGCAGGTTGTAGGTTATGTTTGAGGATGTTCAGATAACCAAATTTGTCCATGGTGGTGTCGATGAACTGCATAGTACCGGTTCCACTAGCTGCCATTGAACCCCATAACATCACGCTACCCCCACCGTGTTTGACTGTTGGGGTCAAATGATGGCTCTCTAGCGCCGTATTTGGTTTTCTCCACACCATCTGCCTTCCATCAGACCCAAACAGATTGATTTTGGTCTCGTCGGTAAACATAACCTTGTTCCAGAACTCCTGTGGCTTTCCAACATACTCCTTTGCAAATTCCAGTCGCTTCTTTATGTTAACTTTCGAAAGGAGTGGCTTTTTTCGAGCAACCCGACCTCGCAGGTTGTTCCTGTGAGCCACTCGCCGAATGGTATCTGCACTGACGGGTCTTCCTACGGTGTCAGAAACTTCCTTTGCCAGTTTTGCAATGCTTGTTTTCGGATTCTTTCGTATTTCGCGCACAATTTCCCGTTCATCGCCTGCGTTCAAAATCCGTTTTCGTCCTCTGCCGGACCGGTTTTTCAGTGTGCCTTCGTACTTCCACTTGTTTACTATTTTCTGCACTGTAGCATGTGATCTTCCGACGGCAGTTCCAATTTCCCGTAACGACTTTCCGCGGCAACACATACTTATGATCAGGGTTCGCGTAGCAATATCTGTTTCTTTCCTTTTCGATGCCATTTTTTCCAAAAAAACACTACAGCAACAGGATATGTTTACTGCCCAAGCAGCTAGAGATTGTTTACATATGACACTGAAGAAAAAACAGACGCAAAACTCAACTATTTTCATTGCACGATAAGAATTTTCTGACACCGGGGACGCTGTATGCTCAATTTTGCGGTGCCCAAAACAGAATATTTGTACAATTTATTGCAGTCAAAAATAATATGAAAGTCCTTAAACAAATTTGATTGTAAGTTTAATTAGTTTAATAAATAAGTGATTGAAACACATTTCCATAAATTGGATAAACTAACGATTTCCTACAAAAACAACAGCATCACTCGTCTCCCTTCAGGTGTATGCTCAATTTTGCGATTGACTGTACGTCGACGCTACCGATAACCAACGACCTTACTAAAGAAAAAGACAAGGCAAAAAATATAGCACAAATGGTCTCCCGGGGGCGCCGGTTGATCGACCAATAAAATTGAAATTTAATTAGAACGACCAGCAATCGCAACTGTACCTTTACTTAGGCTATTCTCAAAAAACAATCTAGATGCGTGTTAGAAAATTTATTTTGCGTATTGCAACACTTTTCACACGTAAATAATTAAAAATTATGAGCACAAAAAACACAACACTATTCCGTTCGTCATCACACTCGCATCTTTAAATGCGTTTATCTCCGTAAATAAGCGTCTAATCGCTTAAATAGGGTATTTAAAATCGTCAATTTTCGGAATCATGATTTCGTTCCAAAAAGAATTCTCAGAAGCGAAATTCTCCATCAGATGGGCTCTGGAAACCTTTAAATGCGTTTATCTCCGTTAATAAGCGTCTAATCGCTTAAATAGGGTGTTTTAAATCGTGGCTTGAGAACTGACGTGTTTTGTTTTTGGTGCGCCTTTTCGCGGAAAATAAATTAAAAAAAATATATTCGAAATTCAACCTAAATGAACAGTGATATCATTAAATCTCCACGTGTTTTGTGTCAGATGTAGTGAATTTAATCGGTTCCTTCCAAAAATTTGTGATGGTCGGTATTCTTCCCCCGTTTTTTCTTGTTTTTTGTGCATCACCCCCGCACCCGGAAGAAGAGTTAATAGCAGCTTATTTGTGTTTGTTAGTGCTGTTAGTATTGTGGAACACGCATGATTATAAGTAGTTTAGAAGGCATTATAGAGTCGCCTCATAGCGAAGGATTTTGATTGTTGGCAGTGTGTGGAGAATGAAGAAAGAAAATCAGTGCAATGTAGAAAACGGCCATTTGCTGGCCAGAAGCAAAAAACGAAGCTAACGCGCATGCGCGCGTGAGTGACTGGTACATAATTCCAGATGCACTCACTCACCAAATGGTGTACAGTTTTATTTTTTCGTTTAAAAATAATTGTGATTTTTCATGTTAAATTTTTTCTCGGAAGTGTTTTTTTACTTGTGATTTTCATTGTGCGCGAAATACTAATTGTATTCGGGCTGTTCCTTTCGAAAAGGATGATGTGAAAATATTTGCCGAATAGCAGAGTGATACTTCTGTAGAGACATAAATGCATCCTGTAGCATCACAGGGAAGCCGTCCAAATGAAGACTGAAGCAACAATATCCGGTGAGATCTTTCTGAATTTGAACGATACTGCTAAATAAGTGCCATCATCAAAACAATAAGATTTGATGATGGAAGTGTATGCACAGTACCTTTATCCATATGATATTTGTACCGTGTTTATGCTGGGCTTGTTGTCAGTGAAAGTGACTTCGGAATAGACGTGAGTAACCAGGCATTCTGAAATGGGTCACTGGATCCCAACAGAGCTTTCACCTTCCTATTCCCGGGCTAAAAATGTTTGTCGAGTCGACAAAAGTGCGTTTAACTGCAAACATTTTTGTTCCATAAAATCACTGCCAGCCAGTGGGCGTTGGATTGTATTCACACACACTCACACACACACACACACACATACACACACACACACAAACACACACACACACACACACAATAGGGTGTTTAAAATCGTCGATTTTCGAAATACTGATTTCGGTCCAAAAATTTTCCCAGAAGCGTAATTTTCCATCAGATGGGCTCTGGAAAACTTTAAATGCGTTTATATCCGTTAATAAGCGTCTAATCGCTTAAATAGGGTGTTTAAAATCGTCGATTTTCGGAATCCTGATTTCGGTCCAGAAAAATTTCCCAGAAGCGAAATATTCATTCAGATGGGCTCTGGAAACCTTTAAATGCGTTTATCTCCGTAAATAAGCGTATAATCGCTTCAATAGGGTGTTTAAAATCGTCGATTATCGGAATCCTGAATTCGGTCCAAAAAAAAATCCCCGAACGCGTTGTTTTCCATCAGATGGGCTCTGGAAACCTTTAAATGCGTTTATCTCCATAAATAAGCGTCTAATCGCTCAAATAGGCTGTTTAAAATCGTCGATTTTTGGAATCCTGATTTCGGTCAAAATTTATTTTTCAAAACCGACTCTGGAAACCTCTAATGCGTTTATCTCCGTAAATAAGCGTCTAATCGCTTAAATAGGGTGTCAAAAATCGTCGATTTTCGGAATCCTGATTTCGGTCCAAAAAATTTTCCCAGAAGCGAAATTTTCCATCAGATGTGCTCTGGAAACCTTTAAATGCGTTTATCTCCGTAAATATGCGTCTAATCGCTTGAATAGGGTGTTTGAAATCGTCGATTTTCGGAATCCTGATTTCGGTCCAATAAATTTCCCAGAAGCGAAATTTTCCATCAGATGGGCTCTGGAAACCTTTAAATGCGTTTATCTCCGGATATAAGCGTATGATAACTTATATAGGGTGTTTAAAATCGTCGATTATCGGGATCCTGATTTCGGTACAAAAAAATTTTCCCAGAAGCGAAATTTTCCATCAGGTGGGCTCTGGAAACCTTTAAATGCGTTTATCTCCGTAAATAAGCGTCTAATCGCTCAAATAGGGTGTTGAAAATCGTCGATTTTCGGAATCCTGATTTCGGTCCAAACAAATTTCCCGGATCGAAATTTTTTCCATCAGGTGGGCTCTGGAAACCTTTAAATGCGTTTATCTCCGTAAATAAGCGTCTAATCGCTTAAAAAGGGTGTTGAAAATCGTCGATTTTCGGAATCCTGATTTCGGTCCAAAAAAATTACCCAGAACCGAAAATCGTCATCAGGTGGGCTCTGGAAACCTTTAAATGCGTTTATCTCCGTTAATAAGCGTCTAATCGCTTAAATATGGTTATTGAAATCGTCGATTTTCGGAATCCTGATTTCGGTCCAAAAGCGGAATTTTCATTCAGATGGGCTCTGGAAACCTTTAAATGCGTTTATCTCCGATAATAAGCGTATCATCGCTTAAAAAGGGTATTCAAAATCGTCAATATTCGGAATCCCGATTTCGGTCCATAACAATTTTCCCAGAAGCGAAATTTTCCAGCGGGTGGGCTCTGAAAACCTTTAAATGCGTTTATCTCCGTAAATAAGCGTCTAATCGCCTTAAATAGGGTGTTGAAAATCGTCGATTTTCGGAATCCTGATTTCGATCCAAAAAATTTCCCAGAAGCGTTATTTTCCATCACATGGGCTCTGGAAACCTTTAAATGCGTTTATCTCCGTATATAAGCGTATGATAACTAATATAGGGTGTTTAAAATCGTCGATTATCGGAAGCCTGATTTCGGTCCAAAAAAAATTTCCCGGGTCGAAATTTTCCATCAGATGGGCTCTGGAAACCTTTAAAGGCGTTTATCTCCGTAAATAAGCGTCTAATCGCTTAAATAGGGTGTTTAAATCGTCGATTATCGGAATCCTGATTTCGGTCCAAACAAATTTTCCAGAAGCGAAATTTTCCATCAGGTGGGCTCTGGAAACCTTTAAATGCGTTTATCTCCGTAAATAAGCGTCTAATCGCTTAAATGGGGTGTTTAAAATCGTCGATTATCGGAATCCTGATTTCGGTCCAAACAAATTTCCCAGAAGCGAAATTTTCCATCAAGTGGGCTCTGGAATGCGTTTAACTCCGTAAATAAGCGTCTTATCGCTTAAATAGGGTGTTTAAAATCGTCGATTTTCGGAATCCTGATTTCGATCTAAAAAAATTTTCTTGATCGAAATTTTACATCAGGTGGGCTCTGGAAAACTTTAAATGCGTTTATCTCCGTAAATAAGCGTCTAATCGCTTAAATAGGGTGTTTAAAATCGTCGATTTTCGGAATCCTGATTTCGGTCCAAAATAATTTTCCCAGATCGAAATTTTCCATCAGGTGGGCTCTGGAAACCTTTAAATGCGTTTATCTTCGTAAATAAGCGTATAATCGCTTAAATAGGGTGTTTAAAATCGTTGATTTTCGGAATCCTGATTTCGGTCCAACAAAATTTCTCTGAACCGAAATTTTCCATCAGGTGGGCTCTGGAAACCTTTAAATGCGTTTATCTCCGTTAATAAGCGTCTTGTCGCTTAAATAGGGTGTTTAAAATCGTCGATTTTCGGAATCCTGATTTCGGTCCATCAAAATTTCCCTGAAGCGAAATTGTCCATCTGGTGGGCTCTGCAAACCTTTACATGCGTTTATCTCCGTAAATAAGCGTCTTATCACTTAAATAGGGTGTTTAAAATCGTCGATTTCCGGAATCCTGATTTCGGTCCAAAAATTTTTCCCAGAAGCGAAATTTTCCTTTAGATGGGCTCTGGAAACCTTTAAATGTGTTTATCTCCGTTAATAAGCGTATTCTCGTTTAAATAGGGTGTTTAAAATCCTCGACTTTCGGAATCCTGATTTCGGTCAAAAAAAAATCTCAAAAGCGAAATTTTTCACCACGTGGCCTATGGAAATCGTAATTAAGCGTCTGACCGCTTAAATGGGGTGTTTCAAATCGTCGATTTTCGGAATCCTGATTTCGGTCCAAAAACAATTCCCAGAACCGAAATTTTCCATCAGGTGGGCTCTGGAAACCTTTCAATGCGTTTATCTTCGTAAATAAGCGTCTAATCGCCTTAATAGGGTGTTTACAATCCTCGATTTTCGGAATCCGGATTTTGGTCCAAAAACAATTCCCAGAAACGAAATTTTCCATCAGATGGGCTCTGGAATCCTTTATATGCGTTTATCTCCGTAAATAAGCGTCTAATCGCTGAAATAGGGTGTTTAAAATCCTCGATTTTCGGAATCCTGCTTTTGGTCCAAAAAAATTTCTTAAAACCGAAATTTTCCATCAGGTGAGCTCTGGAAATCTTTAAATGCGTTTATCTCCGGTAATAAGCGTCTAATCGCTTAAATAGATTTCGGTCGAAAAACAATTCCCAGTAGCGAAATTTTCCATCAGATGAGCTCTGAAAACCTTTAAATGCGTTTATCTTCGTAAATAAACTTCTAATCGCTTAAATATGGTGTTTAAAATCCTCGATTTTCGGAATCCTGATTTCGTTCCGAAAAAGTTTCTCAGAACCGAAAATTTTCATCAGGTGGGCTCTGGAAACCTTTAAATGCGTTTATCTCGACTAATAAGCGTCTAATCGCTTAAATAGGGTGTTTAAAATCGTTGATTTTCGGAATCCTGATTTCGGTCCAAACAAATTTCCTATATCGAAATTTTCCATCGGATGGGCTCTGGAAATCTTTAAATGCGTTTATCTCCGTATATAAGCGTCTATCGCTTATATAGGGTGTTTGAAATCGTCGATTTTCGGAATCCTGATTTCGGTCCAAAAAATTTCCCAGAAGCGAAATTTTCCATCAGATGGGCTCTGGAAACCTTTAAATGCGTTTATCTCCGTTAATACGCGCATAAACGCTTAAATAGGGTGTTTAAAATCGTCGATTTTCGGAATCCTGATTTCGGTCCAAAAAAATTTCTCAGAACAGAAATTTTCCATCAGGTGGGCTCTGGAAACCTTTAAATGCGTTTATCTTCGTAAATAAGCGTCTAATCACTTAAATAGGGTGTTTAAAATCGCCGATTTTCGGAATCCTGATTTCGGTCCAATACATTTCCCAGAAGCGAAATTTTCCATCAGGTGGGCTCTGGAAACCTTTAAATGCGTTTATCTGCGTAAATAAGCGTATAATCGCTTAAATAGGGTGTTTAAAATCGTCGATTTTCGGAATCCTGATTTTGGTCCAATACATTTCCCAGAAGCGAAATTTTCCATCAGGTGGGCTCTGGAAACCTTTATATGCGTTTATCTCCGTAAGATAGCTTTTTTTTATTGAAATTCACACAGTTTGTTATTAGCAGCCGAACGGCAACATGGTTATGTTTAGTAAGTTCTGCGATTGCTATGAAGCTTGTAAACTTTAAATTTTGTGCTTCATCCTTCTAATATATGGCAAAAGGATGGATTGTGCATTGAGCGTTTGCCCAATGAAAACCTCGTATAGCGTCCTGAATAACAAAAGAGTAATTTTCAGAGAAGTCAGCAATAATAATGCAGTCAGTTGCTTCTAAATTAATTTTATGTTGTTTCAAGTAGTTACCTTGTTTCTCTGCAATACAATTATGCGGAGATAATTCAATTATTTTTCTAAAAATGTTTCCACAAACTCTTCTGCATCCATTCGCTTTGAGATGTAGACATTCGCATTGAGATGACAATTTAGATGACAACGATCTGTTGGCTTCCATTGTTTAAATTCTAAGAAATCGATATTTTCAAGAAAATTCATCAAGTCATTCTCCAGTGTCTGCGTACCCGGACAATGATCACAGGTTTTCAACCAACATTTCTCTGTAGGATTTTCACAGAGTAATTTCAAAAACAAGTCAAGATACGTTTTAAAATGGTTAGGAATAAGTTTCGTAACCTTAAGGGTTTTGAACATTAATTTAACATTCTGATGATAAATGCATACGCAGACAGTATGCGTTGCACTTGAACCAGCCAGAATACAATTTTTTGGGCGGCTACTGGAAAACATTCAAAATCCAATTTAAAAAGTAGGATATTGCTCTTTGAAAATTAAACACGGTTCAGAAACGGTGAGTTCTTGATTTTCACATTTTAGATTAACTGCACTTGAAGTTGCTGGCTCGTTTTCTTTCTTGATAAAGCGATAAAGTCTGCAATAACAGGTAGTACAAAAGTAGGAATAGCTTTTATCCAACTTTGTTCTCCTTTCCGCTGCATAACCATATAGTTTAGGAGTAGGTTTTCTGTAGCTATTAATCTGAACATGGCAATTTGAGCAGTCGTGCTTCATTGTATTAAACGTTTTTTTAGTAAGGTTTCAGTTCGATTCACTCAATGTGAATTAATTCAAAATATGAGTTAAGTTTACTCAGTCGTGGTTTACACTACAACTCAAATTCGGCATGAGTGCCCCTGCAATCCTTATGAGCACTCATATTTTGAATTAGGGTTTGAATATTAGGGTGACCATGTTCGATATAGGGTTACCAGAAAAATCGACATTTTTCGAAAAAAATTTTTATAAAAAATCATAACTTCTGAACCGCTTGATCGATTTTTAATGTTTTTTTTTAAATAGAAAGAATATTACTTTTTGTTTTTATTAAAAATATTTGTTAAAATAATTAATGTTCTCAAATTTGCTAAAATGGCAAATGGCAAAATAAAATATATTTGATTTTTTTTATGATTTTCAAAATGTTGGACCACAACGACTATTTATTTTTATATATTTTTATAAAAATTCAAACATTTTTACATAACATATCAAAAAATCTCAAATGTTCATTGAGCCGTTTTTGAGTTAAATTTTTTGAAAATTTCAAGTTTTTTGTCTATACACACATGGAATGAGCATCATTTTCCATCACTCAAAATAACTGCGGGAATCATTTCATTGAAGTAATCAAACTTATTCCTAATAAATTCATGATAACCATGTTTACAAATCTAGTTTTATTTGTGAAGTAATGTACTCATCATAAGTAGAGGAGGCTGGTTCAATTCTGATTCCATTATATGTAAGAACTATTAATCAGCCTCAAATTGTTTAAAAGCAGAGACCAACATTGCCAGGGTTTACTCAGCCATGGTTTACGCTATAACTGGAGCCACAATGGTCCGTTATGCCTTGTACAGACGTACAGCGTTATACTCCTTTAGTCTAGTACGTGTTTTTTAGTACTGGATTAAAGTATTTGACAGTTCGTTCAACGCTGTACGGTATTAGCGTCCAAATTCAGCATGAGTGCTCATAAAGATGGCAGAGGCACTCATGCCGAATTTGAGTTGTAGCGTAAACCACGACTGAGTAAACTTAACTCATATTTTGAATTATTCCACATTAGGGTTATTTTGAGGGAACCGAACCGAAACAGAATACAAAATTCTTTAGCGTGTAGAACATTTTTTCTCAAATTTTGTCAATTTTGAAGTCCAAAAAACACAAATCTCAATGCTTTAGACTACAAGCAAGGGTTTTCTCAGATTACCTTCAATTAAAACTCAGCATTTAATTTTATTATTTAATTATTTTTATTTTTCATAATTCATCAAAACAAAATTACATAGAAAAATTCTTACAATTTAACGCACTTTTCTTCATCTGAAAACGAAAACCGTTTCACGAAAATGTAATTTTCATTTTGTGGCTTAGAGTAATGAAACGATTGTTTCCCAGAGATTTGTTTTACAGGAGTATAACGGTTCTTTATTTTCTTTTCCATTGCATTGTAATCTTTTTCCGAGAAAAACAAGTAATATATTTTGGAATCTACTTTAGAAACAGCCCAAGAGTAAAGCTCGTATGCAGTTGTAATATGATGGCCTTTTAAACTTGCTTTTGAAGCGTTTCGCTTTAGAACGCCTTTTAAAGCGTCACAAGGCCCTTTTCCATGGCAAGTGGCAAAAAAGTTCCACTCTGCGTTAAGACTGGAGTCCTTGTACATGTATCTACAATTGAAGGCAGTCATCTTATTTCTGTATTGAATGTCTTCATTAGAAAAAAAAAAATATTTTTCAGATGAGGTAGCTTTTTTTAATGAAATTCACACAATTTGTTATAAACAGCCGAACGGCAACATGGTTATGTTTAGTAAGTTCTGCGATTGCTATGAAGCTTGTAAACTTTAAATTTTGTGCTTCATCCTTCTAATATATGGCAGAAGGAGGGATTGTGCATTGAGCGTTTGCCCAATGAAAACCTTGTATAGCGTCCAGAATAACAAAAGAGTAATTTTCAGAGAAGTCAGCAATTACAATGCAGTCAGTTGCTTCCAAATTAATTTTAAGTTGTTTCAAGTAGTAACCTTGTTGCTCTGCAATAAAATTATGCGGAGATAATTCACTTAATTTTTCTAAAAATGTTTCCACAATCTCTTCTGCATCCATTCGCATTGAATTAAGATGAAAACAATCTGTTTGCTTAAGTTTTTTAAATTCTAAGGAAACGATGTTTTCAAGAAAATTCATCAGGTTATTCTCCAGTGTCTGCGTACCCGGGCAATGATCACAGGTTTTCAACCAACATTTCTCTGTAGGATTTTCACAGAGTAATTTCAAAAACAAGTCAAGATACGTTTTAAAATGGTTAGGAATAAGTTTCGTAACCTTAAGGGATTTGAACATTAATTTAACATTCTGATGATAAATGCATACGCGGTGGCTGCTTTTTTTGGGCTGGTTTTTGGGTGGCTGCTGGAAAACATTTAAAATCCAATTTTAAAAGTAGGATATTGCTCTTTGAGAGGTTAGAAACGGTTCAGAAACGGTGAGTTCTTGATTTTCACATTCTAGATTAACTGCACTTGAAGTTGCTGGCTCGTTTTCTTTCTTGATAAAGCGATAAAGTCTGCAATAGGTATTACAAAAGTAGGAATAGCTTTTATCCAACTTTGTTCTCCTTTCCACTGCATAACCATATAGTTTAGGAGTAGGTTTCCTGTAACTATTAATCTAAACATGGCAATTTGAGCAGTCGTGCTTCATTGTACTAAACGTTTCTTTAGTAAGGTTTCAGTTCGGTTCACTCAATGTGGATTAATTCAAAATATGAGTTAAGTTTACTCAGTCGTGGTTTACGCTACAACTCAAATTCGGCATGAGTGCCCCTGCAATCCTTATGAGCACTCATGCTGAATTTGGACCCTAACGGACCATTGTGGCTCCAGTTATAGCGTAAACCATGTCTGAGTAAATCTTTGCAATGTTGGTCTCTGCTTTCAAACAATTTGAGGCTGATTTGACCTTCGGCTTTATTCACCTAGTTCTTACGACTATTTCTTCCTATTCTCACTGTTTTCACCCTTTACAATTGCTCCTATTTTAAGTTGTTTCTTTGCTCCGTATTTGTTCTGCATCTTTATATTTTTTTATATAAACCGGTTTTCCGCTAGAAGTTTAGTATATTGCTGGTATTGTCCTCCAAGTTATCTAGGGCATCTCGAAGGCTTGTCTCACTTATACAGTGCTCTCACCGTTGATCAGCGTATTTTCTGCAATGGAGAATTACGTGTCGTACATCCAACACCGTTCCACAGCAGGTGGGTGGAGGTTCTCTTTTTAATAGAAACGTGTGCGTTAGGCGTGCATGACCAATCCTTAACTGTGTTAACACTCGCTGGTCACTGGTGCTCCCACGATCCGTCCACTTTTGTGTGTCGCATTTTATCTCCCTCAGTTTCGCTTCCCTACACTCATACCACTGTCTGTTCCATCGGTGCCTTATCGCTTGTTTTACCGTTCTCAGTACGTCTTCGCCTGGGATTGGGACGACAATTGGCGGCTGTTCTCTTGCCTCATTTGCCAGCCGGTCTGCTTTTGTGTTACCGTTAATGTCCGAGTGTCCAGGGATCCAACAAAAACGGATTGGCTTATTTTGTGCGGCTTGCTCCACTTCTTGGATCCAAGGGTGTTTGGAAGTCCCCATTTCCAAGGCCTGGAGACAAGATGCGAAGTCTGTGATGATCGTCAGCTCGTTAGTCATGTTCGGGATGGAAATTGCCCTCTTGATAGCATGCGCCTCTGCGGAAAAAACACTACATTCTGCTGGTAGGCTGTACATTAAAGATGTTCCGTTGTCGTGTACTGCAGCTCCTACAGAGTTTTCACCTTTGGAGCCGTCTGTGTACAACACAGCGATCAACAGTGTCGCTGTAGTTGCTTTACTATCGGGCGAACTTTCTCAGGTGGGTCGCCGGCTCGAACGAATTTTTTAACATCCCACATGATCGACGGTTTGCGTGCATGCCAGAGACGTTTTTTTTGTCTTGCGATTTTGGCAACTACGGGGAGTGCAGCATCCGTCAGCTCTACGAGGCGTTCCGACGCTCGTTGAATCAACGGGAGAGTGTTGTTGCTCCGGTCCTTCGCCTATATTCGAATTGCAGTCCGCGCGACGGACTGTGCCGCCAGCAAATCGAATGGTAAAGTACCCGCTTCAGCCATAACGGAGTTTATAGGACTGGTGACGAAAGCTTCTGATGCGAATCGAATCATTTTGTTATACGCCGGAGCAAGGTGTTGCAGGGCAACCGACCCTCCTCGGCTGATTAGTCCGATCCCGTACGTCAATTTTGCGGTCACTAATGCCGAGCCCACTTGGAGTAGTGACTTACGACTGCCACGCGGTAGTTTGGCACCGATCATACGCATTATCCGTAGACGAGATTCACAGGCTTTTTTGGACCATTTCGCAATGAGGCTTGAACGATAGTGTCCGATCAAGGGTTACACCCAGGATACGTAGTCGGTTGGTCTTCGGGACGGGTACACGATCGATGACAATTTCACTCACTGGATTCCGGCGTGCGTTTGGACTGCAGTAGAAGGTGTGTGACTATATAGCTGATATGCTGAGGCCTACACTTTTCGCCCATTTATCCAGAGCTCTGACGGCATCCTGAAGTTTGCGATTTAGTTCATCGGTTTTCGCTCGTCGCACTACAAGAAGGATGTCGTCTGCATACAGAAGTATTTCGGCCCCTCTTGGAATCATCCGGAAGACAGGCTGCATAGCAATAAGGAATAGAGTTACGGAAAGTACTGATCCTTGTGGTACTCCATTTTCCAACGGGTATTTCTTCGATGTGTGGCCACCTACGGTCACCTGAATTGTCCGTTCCGAGAGGAAGCTTTGCAGCATCATCCTGCCACCTATTTTCCAAAATTTTAGGGTGCGCAGTATCGCATGTCGCCAGGTTTTGCCATACGCCTTCGATAGATCCAGCGAGGCTATCACACAGTGTTCATCCTGATTTGGTAGTGACCTATCCATCTCGGTAAAATATGTGCTCGTACCGTATCCTGCACGAAAGGCATGTTGACGTTTGTCAAGCCGTCCGCTCAACTCCAGTTCCGTGGTCAGTCTTCTGTTAATTATTCGCTCGAGCAGTTTTTCCATACAGCTGGTGAACAATATGGGACGGAAGGCATCAGGTCCTGTATCAAGGCAGTGCGGTTTTGGAATCCACCACTATGCCAGATTCTGTTCAGTAGCTCAAGGAGCGTTATTTTTACAGATAAAGGAAGACATTGAAGCAGTGGATACCCAACCATATCGGGACCTGTCAAGGCACCTAGCCCTTTGTCGAGACCACACAGGAGTTCATTGAGCGTTATATCGATGTTGTACACTTCATCGATGTTGGGCGAAAAACCTATGGACTCTCGTTCTGGTGCCGCCTTTGCCATCTGGAAGGATGGAGGATAGCTAGAGGTCGCTGATCTTTCGCTGTAGAATGTTGCCAGTTCTTCCGCTGCTTCTTCGGGGTTATCCGTGAGTCCGTCCACTCGCTTGATTACTATTGTACGCTGTTGTCGACTGCCACGGCGGTTGTTTACCGTTCGCCATAATTCGGTCGTCGTGCTACTCGGGGATATTCTGGCAACAAAGTTTTCGCATGACTGCTCCTTTGCTTGCTTGATTACGTTTCTGGCTTCTGCTCTGGCTTCCTGAAATCTTGCCAACGCTTCAGAATGGTGTGAGCTGGATATCGGCAGTCTCCGTAAGGATCGAAGGCATTTTCGTCGTCGTCGAATTGCCGCTTTGACTTCTGGGCACCACCATGGTACCACTCTTGGTCCTACACGGCCGCTGGTTCGTGGTAGAGCACAAGTCGCTGCTGATATTATTTTTTCGGTGAAGTTGGTAACGTTCCACTCGACATCCGGTCGAATAGTTTCGGCGGTGATGCGTTCGTACAATGACCAGTCTGCGCGGTCGTAGAGCCATTTCTGCCGTACTGTTCGCTGCTACGACAACCCAGGTATGGAAACCATAATCGGAAAATGGTCGCTGTTGTCGGTGTCCAGTAGAGTTTGCCACGTGAACTTACGAGCAAGACTCTCGGAACAGAATGTTACGTCGATTGACGAAGTATTTCCAGTCACTGGGTCGATGCGTGTAGGAAAGCCATTGTTGAGGATGACGAGCTGCCTATCCAAAGTCGTTTTAGCGATAAATTGCCCAAGCGCGTTGGATTTTGACGAGCCCCACGCGGGATGGTGTGCCTTGAAATCTCCTAGAAACAGAACAGGACCATCTAGTTCGTCGAGTAGTTTGCTCAACGCAGCCTGACATTGAGTAGCACTCGGTGGGATGTATATGGAGACTACAGTAAGCTCTATCAGTGTCTGGACGCGTACAGCGACGAGGTGTAGAGTGGCGAGGCGAGGCCTACTCCATGTTGCCAATAAAGTACGCTATTTGATTCCAGGAGTAACCGACGAAGTCTGAGGGTGTGGTTGTTCGGTTCGTCTTGGTCTCCTGCAGCGCGATGACACAAGGTTCGAAGTCAGCGATGAGCAGCTTAAGCTCGCTAATATTGGCCCTAAGTCCACGAACGCTCCATTGCAGGGCAAAGCAGCCACCAGAGTGACGATCTGTGGCTGATCGTGTTGTGGATGATGATGCGCTTTGTGATGATGGTCTTCGGTTCGACGATGTAGTCATTCGGAGGATTCTCGAATAGTTTTCATCGGGCGAGGATTTTGCTATAGTTTGGTTGTCATCTGTAATAAAATCAGGTGCGGCAGTACCTATTTGTGGAGGGGAAACAAAAGGACTGACCTGTGGGACGCCTTGTCCCACAGTACCAGCCGTTGCCGAAACTACTACACAATTGCTTCCAGAAAAACCGGCAACAACCGGCACTGGGACTTTGTGTAGATTCGTTTTGTTCTGCACTGTTGGTTTCGATGGTTTCATTAGGTTTTGTAATAGGTGTAGAGCGGCGGCCAGGGCAAAGAAAGGCTACCCCTTCTCCCTGCCGTCTATCCCAAATTTTCCGTGTTGTGGTCGTATCACTAGTTACATCGGCTGCAGAGGTGGAATCACCATCAACGGGTTGGGGTAAGACGTCCCGGATAGATCTTTCAGCCTTCTGCACTTGCGTCGGAAGGGGTACTACACTTTCCCCGTTTCCGAACCAAGTCATCTCGTTGTCCGTGTTCATGCGTGGGTCATTATTGTTTATTTATTTTTATTTATTTATTTATTTTATTCATCTGACAATATTTGATAGTCTGAATGTATCTTTATTCTAGTTCTAAGCACGTCAACACTTATATTAAAATCAAAGTCAGCATACCAATGGTTAAACACGTTCATCATTGACCGAATTGGCTCGTTGAGATCATACTCGTAGTAACGTCGAGGCAGGCGAAAAAAATCACTAGAACGAAGTACGTAGGTACGTTCACGTCCAACATAGCTAGTAGATTCGGTGTGTCAAATTCACCAGCCAACATTTTGAAAACGAACACAGCTTTAGCAGTTTTTCTACGGTGCTCCAATGAGTTCAAGCCCAGCAGCTGGCATCTAGCTGCGTACGGTGGCAGATTCAGTGGGTCATTCCAGGGAAGGAAGCGTAAGGTGAATCTAATGAACTTCCGTCGCACAGCTTCAATTCGGTCGGCTACTGTTATATAGTAAGGATCCCACACGACAGATGATGTTTCCAAGATAGGTCGAACCAATGAAACATACAGCGATTTAAGCGTATACGGATCACGGAACTCTTTTGTAATTTTGGATATGAAACCTAGTTGACGACGCGCTTTCTTGATAATTTCCTCGTAGTGTTCTTTGAATGTAAGCTCCTTGTCCAAAATGACTCCGAGGTCCCGTACAGAATTCACCCGTGCAAGTGTTTCATCGCCGATAACATAGTTGTAAATGAGAGGTCGTTTTTTTCGTTGAAAACTAATTACCGAACATTTCGGGACACTGAGCGTCATACTATTTGCACGACACCAGGCAGATTTTGCAATTCGATACAGTCCGAAATTTTTTCAACAATCATGTATATTTTCATATCGTCGGCATATAGTATGCAGAAATCTTCGCCAAGGTGCAAGGCGACATCATTAAAGAAGAGCGAGAATAGCAACGGACCCAAATTGCTTCCCTGAGGGACGCCAGAGCCATTAGTGAACCAGTCAGAGACAGCAGAGCCAATTTTAACTGCCAGTTTTCTACCACACAGGTAAGACCTAAGCCATGCAACGAGCTGAGCGGAAACTCCAAGCTTTTCAAGTTTCGCTAATAGAATCGCGTGACTAACTCTATCAAATGCTGCTTTCAAATCGGTGTAAACGGTATCAATCTGCATCTTACGTCCAACGTTTTGAATACATAACGATGAGAATTCCACGAGATTTGTTGTTACGCTTCGTCCAGGAAAGAATCCATGCTGCTTAGGGCTGATGTATTGTTTCACACGAGAACACAGGTAGTTAGATACAACTATTTCCAGCAACTTAGAACACCCGCATAAGGACGTAATCCCTCGGTAGTGCCTTATATTATTATTCGCATCTTTTTTATGAACCGGGAACATGAAAGAGGCCTTCCAGAGAGTTGGAAAGATGCATTGCTGCATTGACAAGTTGAAGATGTGCAGAAGAGGGACAATCAGACTCTCACAGCATTTTTTCAGCACACAGGCAGGAACTCCATCCGGTCCAGGTTGGTACGACGTTTTCAATTTAGACAGTGCCTTGGTCAAATTGTTTGCAGATACAGTGAAGGTATCAGCATCCATGACATCACGCGGTACATACCTCAGCGCATCTGAAGTATTGCAGTCATCTCGAGGGTCCTCGAAGACTGATTGAAAAAAATCAATAAAAAAAAAAATTGTTGTCCAAACGTTGTTGGAAGGTGGGACTATCGAAGGCGCTTGCTATGAGGTGTCTCCGATGCCTCAGACTCTTCGCCGAAGTACTCCATTTGGGTAAGGTCATGTGTTGTGGTTGTGGTGGTAGTTCTCTACGGTGGTGGGCTTGTGTCTGGTGATATGGCTGGTTTGTCATAATTTTGCTTCGGCTGACGGCCCCGCTTTGCTTCGTGGATCGCTGGAGAATTGTTCCTCGATCGAGTTACAGGACCTGTCACCACATGGGTTTGTTTCTGCTCTTTACTGTGATGTGGTTTTTTATGGCTATTGTATTGATCTCTGGTGTTGTGCATTTTTTCTTTATTTGTGACTTGCTGCTTAAGCTGATTGATGAGATTGGCCATGATCTTCATCTTCTCATCCTTGCGGTTGCTTTCTTCGCGCAAAAAAAAAATGTTCAGCGTGGTGATGCAAAAATATCTGGACGAAGGCATCTTCCCGGACGCCTGGAAAATTCAGAACCTTGTGTTGCTACCAAAAACAGGGAAGCCACCAGGAGATCCATCGGCATATAGACCTATATGTCTGTTGGATACAGCGGGTAAGGTGCTCGAGAGGGTAATCCTCAACAGACTGACAACGTACACGGAGGCTACAGGCGGTCTGTCTAATAATCAGTTTGGCTTCCGCAAAAGGAAGTCGAGGGTGGATGCCATCCTGTCCGTCATCAAGACGGCTGAGGTGGCAATACAGCGCAAGAGGCGAGGAGTACGCTACTGTGTAGTGGTCACCGTTGACGTGAGAAACGTATTCAATAGCGCCAGTTGGGTGGCTATCGCCGACTCGCTCCAGCGCCTACAGGTTCCTGGGTACCTGTACAAGATTCTCGGAAGCTACTTCCACAATCACGTACTGGTATACAATACAGAGGCAGGCCAGAAACGTGTACAGATCACCGCAGGCGTCCCACAAGGTTCGATTCTGGGTCCGGTGCTATGGAACACGATGTACGAAGAGGTACTGCGGCTTGAGTTCCCGAGCGGGGTAAAGATTGTCGGGTTCGCAGACGACATCACCCTAGAGATATGTGGTGAATCCATTGAACAGGTCGAGTTAACGGCCTCACACTCCATTGGCATTGTGGAGAGATGGATGAGCTCCAGGCAATTGGAGCTAGCCCACCATAAGACTGAGGTCGCGGTGGTGAATAATAGGAAATCGGAGCAACATGCGACGATCAGTGCAGGTAACTGCACAGTAGAAACGAAGAGGTTCTTGAGGTATCTTGGGTAATGATCGACGATAAGCTGGCTATATCGGCATTATCCCGCATGATGTCGAAAAGCTCGGCGGTGCAAGGGAGTAAGCGTAAACTCCTGGCCAGCGTCACCTTGTCCATACTTAGGTACGACGGGCCGGCATGGATCACCGCCTTGAGTACCAAGAGCTACGCAAGTAAGCTAGAGAGTACGCACAGGCTTATGTGCCTAAGAGTGGTTAGTGCTGACCGAACGGTATCACGCGACGCGGTCTGCGTCCTAGAGGGGATGATGCCAATAGGCATGATCATAAAAGAGGACGTAGAGTGCTTCGAACAACGTGGAACAAGAGGTATTCGGAAGACCACTAGAGCCGTATCCATGGTTAAGTGGCAAAGGGAATGGAATAACTCCACCAAAGGTCGGTGGACCCACCGACAAATCCGGAATTAACCAGGTGGGTCGGTAGGTGACACGGGGAGGTGAACTTCCACTTAATGAAGATATTGTCTGGCCACGGCTGTGTCAGACAATACCTGCATAAATATGGGCATGCACAGTCCTCCGCATGCAGCGAGTGCGCGGGAGTTGAGGAAACTGCGGAACATGTGTTCTTCGCATGTCCTTGCTTCGACGGCGCGAGATCAGGCATGTTTGCCGTAAGCGGTCAAGACACGACTCCGGACAATTTGGTCCCGAGGATGTGCTAGAACCAGGACGTCTGGGACGCGGTATGCGTAGCAGCCTCCCAGATCGTCCTCGATCTCCAACAAAAATGGCGAAACGACCAAACACAGGTCGCAGGGACCACCTAACTACTAAAGCCCTAAGTAGTTAGACATAGTGGGTGCTGAACAAGCACAAGAGCCCCCTCCCCGAAGTAATACCGAAAGGTGGTTCCGGGGAGGGCCGAGGCTTAAGGCACGGGTGGGTTTTTAGTGAGTCGAGGAGTTGGCACCCTCATCCCCACACCCTGAGTTCTTCAGGTGTTTGGTTGCAGATTTTCCATCCCGTCTAAAAAGTAAAAAAAACACACGTCAATTCATCGACCTGAGTTAATAACACTAAGGATATCCGGACCTTCTATCAAAATATAAGAGTTGGAGTGATCCTATAGACTTTACAGTGAACGAGAAAGCCGAACATTTAAAAGGGATAAGCATAAGGAACTGTTGAGGGGATAATTTGTGCCCGCGCCGATCCACGCAGCCGCCAAGGACGAACGCGGCGTGACGCCGGCTGCGCCGCCGCCGCCGATTCAACATAGATTGGCGCACAGGTCTAGCTACAACATTCCCATAGAACGCTATAAATTTACTTTTCAGTCAGACATTTCGTTACGTTACACACTTAGATATTATGAATTTTAAACGCGACGTAATTCGTGTTTGTAAAAAGTCTGGGAACGTTAAGAAAGATTTCGTGTAAAATTATGTCTCCTGAAACTGACACATACGCAATTCGACGAAAGATGTGTTTGATTGAATTTATTTTCTCGTCTCGTTGAACTCATTCTTATGTGCAAAAGGACGCTTGCATGTGTCGGTCTCGAAAGACAGAACTTTACATGGCATTTTGGTAGTGTGTAGATATGAACAAAACAGTACTTGAGGGCCTATTATAATAGTAATCAAACGGTTAGGTTTCTGATTGCAAACTGAGCTATTTGTGGACCGATTTTAGTTGTGTAAGCGCCAAATCAAAGTTATAAAACCTTCAAATAAAATCCTCAAATAACTGGTCCAAATTTCATTATGATTGGATAATCCTTCATGGAGATATGACCAAAACAATACCTGAGAGCACATAATTGTGAAATGAAAATAAACACGTTGCAGTTCAAAACCGAAAAACACAACTCGCATTATTCGATCCTGCTAGCATTCTATTGTTACGTTTTATGACGCATCAGATAGTCAAAATTGAGGGTTAAGGTCTGTAGCCACATTAATCCGGACACCTTCAAATCATTGTAACTTTTGAAATATTGGACGTAGGAATGAAATTTTTTACTGTGGTACAGCTGAGAGTCTTTGATGAAAAAATACTATGATTGATGTTTACATTTCATGTTTAGTATTCAAGATGGCGATGAAAGAAAAACAAGTGCGCGAGCGAATTTTTTACGGGCGTACGGCAAATCCTAACTTGTCAATACAGGACCTTGCAAAAACATTGGATTTGCCTAAATCTACTGTTTACGATGTGCTCAAATCATTTTCGGAACGTTTGACGGTGGAGAGGAAACCGAGAAGTGACAAAAACATTGGATCTTGTCATGGACCGAAAGGTGAAAAGGATATTAACGAAAAACCCAAATATCTCCATTCGTACGGTGGCTCGTAAAATAGGGATGTGGCCTGGTTTTGTCCAAAAATCAAAACAACGTTTGGGACTTAAGTCATATAAAGTAAAAACAGTTCCAAATCGCAACGACAAACAGAACATGGCAGCAAAATCACGGGCTCGACGTTTGTACTGCGAATATTTGACGAAGTTTTCATGCGTTGTTATGGACGATAAAACTTATGTCCTGGAGAATTTCAAGCAGCTTCCAGGGCTGGCTGTTTATTCTGCTATGGCCAGAAATGCTACAGCTGAGCATTTCAGAACGAAGAAGGCATCCAAATTTCCCAAAATAATACCTTGTGTGGCAAGTAATTTGCACGTGTGGCAAAAAGAGTAAATCTTTCGTCACAACAGGCACAATAGACAAGAAGATCTATCAGAAAGAGTGTCTACAGAAGCAATTGCTACCCTTCATCAAAAAACATAAAAAAAAACCTTTGTTCTGGCCCGATTTGGCATCATGCCGCTATGCTAAAACTGTGATGGAGTTGTACCAAGCAAATCAAGTGAACATTGTACCAAAAACCTCAAACCCGCCAAATTGCCCAGAGCTACGACCAATCGAGAGATATTGAGCTCTGATGAAGCGGAAGCTTTCTGAAAAGAAGTAAGGAATCAAAGACATCAAACACTTCCAGCAAATTTGGACAAAGATGGTTTGGGGGTTTATTGTCTCTTAATTAAAATATTCAGATATTTGGAAAGGCGTGGACGTCTTACCTGATGTGAAGTCGAATTATAACTAAAAACTTTATTTACACAAAATCTAGAGATCAAATACAATTTACCCGATGGTCGTTGTCGCTATAGTGATCAGCCGATGATGAGCCATCGGTGTGGGTAAACGAAGTGTTGGTTGCCATAGTGTTAGATTCACACTGGTATGGTCGGATCCACTAGAATACTTCCCCCTTAAATTTTCCAAAATTGACGGGGAATACAAATACGACGACCCGATCTGGTTTTGAACGCTGGTGGATCGGGAGTAGGTGAATTGATTCTACTGGTATTGGTTGATGACGTTGATCCACCGGCTCGGTCGCTGTTCACGAAGGCGGCTTTTATACGATCGATGGATATAGGTGATGGCTTGCCGTTGATATCCACCACAAATACCTTTTTCGACCATCGACCCGGTATAGACCATCGAACGGGTGTGAAAGTGGTGGTCGAACTGCGTCGACTCGTACGAAGACGTGGCTGCAAGTAGCTAGATCTTTTTGCACGAATGTAGAATGCCTAGAGTGGTTGCTTGTTGGTATGGGATGGATTCGGGCCATTGCTTTTCGGAAATCGCTGATGAATTCATGGGAAGGCTTCGAATCTTTGGACTCCACGAAAAATTCCCCGGGAAGCCGAAAAGCAGTTCCCTAGCTACACTAGCTAGAGTACACTAGTTCAGCTACCGACGACTGTATGTTTTCTTTGACAGCAGTTCGCATACCTAGAAGGACGAGAGGGATAGTTTCCGTCCACTTGTTGTCGTAGCACTCGATTGCTGCTTTGAGCTGCCGATGAGTTCGCTCTATCTGTCCGTTGGCTTGTGGGTGATAGGGCGTCGTTCGTAAGTGGTTGATACCGAAAAGTTTGGCAAGTGAGCGAAATAGGCCCGACTCAAACTGTCTTCCTAAATCGGTTGTCACTTTCTCGGGTACGCCAAATCGCGATATCCACCCGCTTACGAATGTTTTTGCGATAGTAAGGGCCGTGATGTTGGATATCGGAATTACTTCGGGCCATCGCGTGAATTTGTCTACCATTGTGAGACAATGAGTTTCCATCTGAAGGTGGAAGCGGCCCGATTATATCCATGTGGACATGAGAGAATCAACTGTTTGGGATAGTAATGGGTGTGATCGGTGTCTTGTTGTGCCGATGTGTTTTGGATTTCTGACAAGGTATGCAATACTTCACGAAGCCTCTGCAATCTCGTCGCACCGAGGGCCATACATAACGGTCGACCACTAGACGAATCATTGCGCGGACACCGGGATGGGATACACTGTGTAGATTTTTAATAATTTGCTTTCTAAACGCAGCGGGAACAAATGGACGAATGGCACTGGTAGAAGTGTCGCATATCACGGGAGTATTTGAAAGCGGGGAACAAAAAGCTTTCAGTTACAACGTAGTATTTGCAGGAGGGTCTTTTAGATAGGCTTGTAATTCAAGATCGTTCTTCTGCTGCTCGGCTAAGTCGGAGAAATCGATGGTTTCGTTGGTGGATATAATCGATTCCAATCTGCTGAGCATGTCTGCAACCTTATTGTCTGGACCGGGTACATGTCGTATATAAATAGTGTATTCGCTTATGTAGGCGAGTCTTCGAAGCTGTGTTGGGCTTGCTTTTTCGGGTCGTTGAAAAAACACAGAGACGAGGGGCTTGTGGTCCGTGTATATACAGAAAACTCGGGCATCCAATACATACCGAAAATGTTGAACTTCTGCATGCATGCTATATGGTACGCGCGATCGTATGTACTTGCCTTGAGAAGACTGCCGATGAGCTTCCGAGAGAAAAATGGCGAAACGACCAAACACAGGTCGCAGGGACCACCTAACTACTAAAGCCCTAAGTAGTTAGACATAGTGGGTGCTGAACAAGCACAAGAGCCCCCTCCCCGAAGTAATACCGAAAGGTGGTTCCGGGGAGGGCCGAGGCTTAAGGCACGGGTGGGTTTTTAGTGAGTCGAGGAGTTGGCACCCTCATCCCCACACCCTGAGTTCTTCAGGTGTTTGGTTGCAGATTTTCCATCCCGTCTAAAAAGTAAAAAAAACACACGTCAATTCATCGACCTGAGTTAATAACACTAAGGATATCCGGACCTTCTATCAAAATATAAGAGTTGGATCCTATAGACTTTACAGTGAACGAGAAAGCCGAACATTTAAAAGGGATAAGCATAAGGAACTGTTGAGGGGATAATTTGTGCCCGCGCCGATCCACGCAGCCGCCAAGGACGAACGCGGCGTGACGCCGGCTGCGCCGCCGCCGCCGATTCAACATAGATTGGCGCACAGGTCTAGCTACAACATTCCCATAGAACGCTATAAATTTACTTTTCAGTCAGACATTTCGTTACGTTACACACTTAGATATTATGAATTTTAAACGCGACGTAATTCGTGTTTGTAAAAAGTCTGGGAACGTTAAGAAAGATTTCGTGTAAAATTATGTCTCCTGAAACTGACACATACGCAATTCGACGAAAGATGTGTTTGATTGAATTTATTTTCTCGTCTCGTTGAACTCATTCTTATGTGCAAAAGGACGCTTGCATGTGTCGGTCTCGAAAGACAGAACTTTACATGGCATTTTGGTAGTGTGTAGATATGAACAAAACAGTACTTGAGGGCCTATTATAATAGTAATCAAACGGTTAGGTTTCTGATTGCAAACTGAGCTATTTGTGGACCGATTTTAGTTGTGTAAGCGCCAAATCAAAGTTATAAAACCTTCAAATAAAATCCTCAAATAACTGGTCCAAATTTCATTATGATTGGATAATCCTTCATGGAGATATGACCAAAACAATACCTGAGAGCACATAATTGTGAAATGAAAATAAACACGTTGCAGTTCAAAACCGAAAAACACAACTCGCATTATTCGATCCTGCTAGCATTCTATTGTTACGTTTTATGACGCATCAGATAGTCAAAATTGAGGGTTAAGGTCTGTAGCCACATTAATCCGGACACCTTCAAATCATTGTAACTTTTGAAATATTGGACGTAGGAATGAAATTTTTTACTGTGGTACAGCTGAGAGTCTTTGATGAAAAATACTATGATTGATGTTTACATTTCATGTTTAGTATTCAAGATGGCGATGAAAGAAAAACAAGTGCGCGAGCGAATTTTTTACGGGCGTACGGCAAATCCTAACTTGTCAATACAGGACCTTGCAAAAACATTGGATTTGCCTAAATCTACTGTTTACGATGTGCTCAAATCATTTTCGGAACGTTTGACGGTGGAGAGGAAACCGAGAAGTGACAAAAACATTGGATCTTGTCATGGACCGAAAGGTGAAAAGGATATTAACGAAAAACCCAAATATCTCCATTCGTACGGTGGCTCGTAAAATAGGGATGTGGCCTGGTTTTGTCCAAAAATCAAAACAACGTTTGGGACTTAAGTCATATAAAGTAAAAACAGTTCCAAATCGCAACGACAAACAGAACATGGCAGCAAAATCACGGGCTCGACGTTTGTACTGCGAATATTTGACGAAGTTTTCATGCGTTGTTATGGACGATAAAACTTATGTCCTGGAGAATTTCAAGCAGCTTCCAGGGCTGGCTGTTTATTCTGCTATGGCCAGAAATGCTACAGCTGAGCATTTCAGAACGAAGAAGGCATCCAAATTTCCCAAAATAATACCTTGTGTGGCAAGTAATTTGCACGTGTGGCAAAAAGAGTAAATCTTTCGTCACAACAGGCACAATAGACAAGAAGATCTATCAGAAAGAGTGTCTACAGAAGCAATTGCTACCCTTCATCAAAAAACATAAAAAAAAACCTTTGTTCTGGCCCGATTTGGCATCATGCCGCTATGCTAAAACTGTGATGGAGTTGTACCAAGCAAATCAAGTGAACATTGTACCAAAAACCTCAAACCCGCCAAATTGCCCAGAGCTACGACCAATCGAGAGATATTGAGCTCTGATGAAGCGGAAGCTTTCTGAAAAGAAGTAAGGAATCAAAGACATCAAACACTTCCAGCAAATTTGGACAAAGATGGTTTGGGGGTTTATTGTCTCTTAATTAAAATATTCAGATATTTGGAAAGGCGTGGACGTCTTACCTGATGTGAAGTCGAATTATAACTAAAAACTTTATTTACACAAAATCTAGAGATCAAATACAATTTACCCGATGGTCGTTGTCGCTATAGTGATCAGCCGATGATGAGCCATCGGTGTGGGTAAACGAAGTGTTGGTTGCCATAGTGTTAGATTCACACTGGTATGGTCGGATCCACTAGAATACTTCCCCCTTAAATTTTCCAAAATTGACGGGGAATACAAATACGACGACCCGATCTGGTTTTGAACGCTGGTGGATCGGGAGTAGGTGAATTGATTCTACTGGTATTGGTTGATGACGTTGATCCACCGGCTCGGTCGCTGTTCACGAAGGCGGCTTTTATACGATCGATGGATATAGGTGATGGCTTGCCGTTGATATCCACCACAAATACCTTTTTTCGACCATCGACCCGGTATAGACCATCGAACGGGTGTGAAAGTGGTGGTCGAACTGCGTCGACTCGTACGAAGACGTGGCTGCAAGTAGCTAGATCTTTTTGCACGAATGTAGAATGCCTAGAGTGGTTGCTTGTTGGTATGGGATGGATTCGGGCCATTGCTTTTCGGAAATCGCTGATGAATTCATGGGAAGGCTTCGAATCTTTGGACTCCACAAAAAATTCCCCGGGAAGCCGAAAAGCAGTTCCCTAGCTACACTAGCTAGAGTACACTAGTTCAGCTACCGACGACTGTATGTTTTCTTTGACAGCAGTTCGCATACCTAGAAGGACGAGAGGGATAGTTTCCGTCCACTTGTTGTCGTAGCACTCGATTGCTGCTTTGAGCTGCCGATGAGTTCGCTCTATCTGTCCGTTGGCTTGTGGGTGATAGGGCGTCGTTCGTAAGTGGTTGATACCGAAAAGTTTGGCAAGTGAGCGAAATAGGCCCGACTCAAACTGTCTTCCTAAATCGGTTGTCACTTTCTCGGGTACGCCAAATCGCGATATCCACCCGCTTACGAATGTTTTTGCGATAGTAAGGGCCGTGATGTTGGATATCGGAATTACTTCGGGCCATCGCGTGAATTTGTCTACCATTGTGAGACAATGAGTTTCCATCTGAAGGTGGAAGCGGCCCGATTATATCCATGTGGACATGAGAGAATCAACTGTTTGGGATAGTAATGGGTGTGATCGGTGTCTTGTTGTGCCGATGTGTTTTGGATTTCTGACAAGGTATGCAATACTTCACGAAGCCTCTGCAATCTCGTCGCACCGAGGGCCATACATAACGGTCGACCACTAGACGAATCATTGCGCGGACACCGGGATGGGATACACTGTGTAGATTTTTAATAATTTGCTTTCTAAACGCAGCGGGAACAAATGGACGAATGGCACTGGTAGAAGTGTCGCATATCACGGGAGTATTTGAAAGCGGGGAACAAAAAGCTTTCAGTTACAACGTAGTATTTGCAGGAGGGTCTTTTAGATAGGCTTGTAATTCAAGATCGTTCTTCTGCTGCTCGGCTAAGTCGGAGAAATCGATGGTTTCGTTGGTGGATATAATCGATTCCAATCTGCTGAGCATGTCTGCAACCTTATTGTCTGGACCGGGTACATGTCGTATATAAATAGTGTATTCGCTTATGTAGGCGAGTCTTCGAAGCTGTGTTGGGCTTGCTTTTTCGGGTCGTTGAAAAAACACAGAGACGAGGGGCTTGTGGTCCGTGTATATACAGAAAACTCGGGCATCCAATACATACCGAAAATGTTGAACTTCTGCATGCATGCTATATGGTACGCGCGATCGTATGTACTTGCCTTGAGAAGACTGCCGATGAGCTTCCGAGAGAAAAATCCGAGCGGTTGACGACCGCCTTCGTTGATTTGATGCAGAACAGCGCCGATCGCCGTACACGATGCATCGACTTCCAGAGCAAGCGAGGCATCTACTGAAGGGTGTGCGAGTAGTGTGGCATCCGGAAGATCCTTTTTACATTTTTCAAAAGCGTTCGTTGTAAATGGATCCCAAACAAGTGGAGTTTTGTCGTTTTATACGTTACCTATAATCATCGCATGCAAGATTTGTTGAACTTCGGCGGTGCAAGGGATAAATCGGCGATAGAAATTTATTGCGACCAGAAAACGTTTTAATTGCCTTGCTGTCATGGGTTTCGGGATATCCTTAATTGCTGAGACTTTGGATGTTTTGCGTCTTAACCGTAAAAGAGACAAGCTGTACAAGAAATGGCGTAGAACTAATAGAAATATATTTTTGAATAGGAACAAAGTCGCGCGTAACAAACATTCGCAATGCGTTAAACAAACTCGCTGTGAATATATTCAGAGGAAAATTGATTTGCATCAAAACAACAGCAAAGAGTTATGGAAAATTTTGAAATCTCTGTTAAAACCTAGTAATTGCAAACCACGATCCATAACCTTCGATGGCACATTAGAACAGTCAGAGAACACCATTGCCTGTAGATTCAATGAATATTTCGTCGAGAGTATTTTGTCAATCAGTCAGTTCATTGATATAGTAGATGAGCCAGACGAAATAAAACAGCCGATTAATATTAACTGTAGTTTTGAAAGTTTTCACCCAATATCGTTAGAGGATCTAAAATCTATTTGCTTTTCTTTGAACAAAACGGCTGGAGTAGATAATGTAAATGCAAGAGTAGTACAAGATTGCTTTAATGTCATCGGAAACAACCTGCTGGACCTAATTAATGAATCACTGCAAACTGGGCACGTGCCACAAGTTTGGAAAGAATCTTTAGTTATTCCCATTCAAAAAATCGCTGGAACGATTAAAGCCGAAGAGTTTCGTCCTATTAACATGTTGCACACTTTAGAGAAAATTTTGGAACTTGTTATTAAAGGCCAGATTGCGCTGGAACAATCGGGATATCGCGAAGGTCATTCTTGTGAAACAGCGTTAAATTTAGTGTTAGCAAAATGGAAAGAAAATGTAGAGCGTAAAGATCTGAAACGCGCTTTTGAAACGATTTCTCGGCCCTTGTTGTTAGAATCAATCAAGCGCTTTAGATTTTCAGGTTCTGCATACAGATGGTTCGAAAGCTATTTGTCTGACAGAACTCAACGGACGGCTTTTAATGATTCTGTTTCGAGCCCTGTGGAGAACAGCCTTGGCGTACCACAAGGGAGTGTATTAGGGCCCATTTAATTCATTCTATATATTAATGACATGCGACGAGTCTTGCGATTTTGTGATATTAATCGTTTTGCTGATAATACCGTGTTGTTCATTGCAGCTAAAAGCCTTGAGGAGGCCGTTTCACATTTGAATGCAGATTTACATTCTCTAAGTAGATGGTTAAAGTACAAACAACTGAAATTGAACATAAGTAAAACGAAATTCATGGTAATTTCACGGAATCGAGTTATCGAAGACGTCTCTGTTAAAATTGATGATGAGACAATTGATCGCGTTCGAGAGATTAAATATCTTGGCGTGATTATTGATGATAAATTAAAATTTGACTCTCACATTGACGATGTCATCAAGAAAAATGCCAAGAAGTACGGCATTCTCTGCCGATTGAAAAACGATTTAACTATTGCAAGTAAAATACAGTTGTACATATCTATCATCTCTCCCCACATTGAATTTTGCCCTTCCATTTTGTTTTTAGCTAATCAAACACAAATATCGAGATTACAGCGTTTGCAAAATAAGAAAATGCGTTTGATCTTGAGATGTAACAGGTTCACTTCCTCCCTTTTTTTTGTTAGATGCCCTACAGTGGCTATCGGTGAAGCAAAGAGTTGTGTATTTGACAATGGTGTTTATTTTTAAAGTAATAAATGGTTTGCTGCCTCGATATTTGTGTAATCGAATTGAAAGAGGAAGTGATATTCATAGATATAACACTAGAAACGCGGATGATGTTAGAACACCATATTTTTTGTACGGAGCTTTACAAAATTCGTTGTTTTTCGCTGATCGCTGGGATTACTTGCGAACATTTGTGGTTGACATCAACAGCTTTTCACAATAATATCGCTGTAAAGCAAATGAACAGTTTTGGAAGAAGTTTATATCTGTAGATGAAATCAGTTGGTTTTTTGTTTTGCATAACATGTTGAATTGTTTTTAAATCAATTATCTAATAGATAAATCGTCTAGCTCAAACCTTTGTAAGGGTAAGTGGCGAGACCATCATCATCATCATCATCATCATCATCATCATCATCATCATCATCATCATCATCATCATCATCATCATCATCATCATTATCATTATCATTATCATCATCATCATCATTATCATTATCATTATTATCATTATCATTATCATCATTATCATATTATTATTATTATTATTATTATTATTATCATATTATTATTATTATTATTATTATTATTATCATTATCATTATTATTATTATATATTATTATTATTATTATTATTATTATTATTATTATTATTATTATTATTATCATTATTATTATTATCATTATTATTATTATTATTATTATTATTATTATTATTATTATTATCATTATCATTATTATTATTATTATTATTATTATTATTATTATTATTATTATTATTATTATTATTATTATTATTATTATTATATATTATTATTATTATTATTATTATTATTATTATTATTATTATTATTATTATTATTATTATTATTATTATTATTATTATTATTATTATACATATATATTATTATTATTATTATTATTATTATATATTATTATTATTATTATTATTATTATTATTATTATTATTATTATATATTATTATTATTATTATTATTATTATTATTATTATTATTATTATTATTATTATTATTATTATTATTATATATTATTATTATTATTATTATTATTATATATATATTATTATTATTATTATTATTATTATTATTATTATTATATATTATTATTATTATTATTATTATTATTATATATATATTATTATTATTATTATTATTATTATTATTATTATTATTATTATTATTATTATTATTATTATTATTATTATTATTATTATTATTATTATATATTATTATTATTATTATTATTATTATTATTATTATTATTATTATTATTATTATTATTATTATTATTATTATTATTATTATATATATATTATTATTATTATTATTATTATTATTATTATTATTATTATTATTATTATTATTATTATTATTATTATTATTATTATTATTATTATTATTATTATTATTATTATTATTATTATTATTATTATTATTATTATTATTATTATTATTATTATTATTATTATTATTATTATTATTATTATTATTATTATTATTATTATTATTATTATTATTATTATTATTATTATTATTATTATTATTATTATTATTATTATTATTATTATTATTATTATCATTATTATTATTATTATTATTATTATTATTATTATTATTATTATTATTATCATCATCATCATTATTATTATTATTATTATTATTATTATTATTATTATTATCATTATTATTATTATTATTATTATTATTATTATTATTATTATTATTATTATCATCATATCATCATCATCATCATCATCATCATCATCATCATCATCATCATCATCATTATTATCATCATCATTATCATTATCATCATCATCATCATCATCATCATCATCATCATCATCATCATCATCATCATCATCATCATCATCATCATCATCATCATCATCATCATCATCATCATCATCATCATCATCATCATCATCATCATCATCATCATCATCATCATCATCATCATCATCATCATCATCATCATCATCATCATCATCATCATCATCATCATCATCATCATCATCATCATCATCATCATCATCATCATTATTGTATTTTGTTTTATCATGCCTCACTTGATTTACAGTGAGTGCAGCTTCGACATAAAGAAACCATGTTTCAATATCCTCGACGTCGTATGGCGGATAGTCGATTTTGGCAATCGACTTGATGGCTTGGACTAGGCTTGATATCGTCGTCACCTGCCATTTTTAATAAATGTACAAACCTTAATGGACGGAGTTAAGCGCAAAGTTCAAAAATTTTATGCAAATACCGAATAACTATGTTTTGTCTTCACGAATGTGTGTGTGTGATCCAACTCCCACTGTCCGGCAGTGCTTTTAGGATGAAAAATGTCTGCAGCTATTATTCTAATCACAAACTATAAACATTTTTAGCCCGGGTGTTGAAAGGTGATAGCTCTTTCAGAATGCCTGGTCCCTCACGTCCATTGCGAGGTCACTTTTACTAACAACAAGCCCCGCATAAACACAATACTTATATCATTTGCATGCTGATCCTGCTCCTTTTGTTCCACTTTTAGTATATTTTTTCGTATCTTCCGTTGAGAGATTTATTGTTTTTTTCCGTGCTATCTCGATCACTCACGCCGCGAATAATATTATATCCATTGTCTTCAAAACTAAAATGTTCCTAAAATGAAATAAGCAAAATCACTTCACGCTAAAAGATTTCGATTAAACTATAGCATCTAGGGTTACCATTCCCATTTTCATCTCATTTCTGATTTCGTACTTTTTATTGATTATTAATTTTAATTATTTTTAATTGTTGTTGAAAGCAAGCCACAAAAGGAATCAATTGATTGATACATCAAACCTACATTTCCGATTAATATGAATAATGGATCATGAGATGAATAATGGAACAGTTCCCCTATCTGGTAATGCTTTCCAAAAGTGTGCTGGTTTGTTTTGATTTGATTTGAAACTATTTCAGCTATTTCAACTGATTCTATATTATCGAATGCAGCATTTCTACTATATGCAAATACTGTAATTGACCATTGATCACCAACTCAGAACTAAAATGTTTATCGGTAAGAAATACTAGAGGATTATCAGAAGCACTTTTGGGCTGCATTTCCACTGATCTGGCAACACTTGTGTGCTTCTTTCCAAAATGGTGGACCTGGTAGTTGAAGTTAAACTACCTCAAGGTTTTGCCCGTGCCCAGGGGAATTGTTAAAACACATCCCATGAATCTGAAATAAACAACTACGACGGAAATATAATGCAAAAATCATGTTTTATTCATGTTTTGAGGTGTCCGGATTATTGCGGATACAGACCTAAGGATTGTCTAATAATTCATTTTATAAACTGAATATTTGAAACATAGTATATTTCTACAATTAACAGCATATTGACTTTTCAATTTGCTCTCACTGATAGCAGATTCAGTTTTAAATTTGATGTCACAAGAATAAATTTTTGCTGTCAATTTTGATCTTTGAACCGTTAAAACGATCAAAACGACAGCAACCTGGGTAATCATTATCGGCAATTTCACAACATCATGTTGAGTTTTTTATTTCTCGGCTCATTTGATCTCAAACTCTTCTCGACTCAGCTCGACGAACTTAGCACATGTCTGTGTGTATGTATGTGTATGTGTGTGTGTGTGTGCATGTGTGTGTGTGCGTGTGTGTATGTGTGTGTGCATTATAAATAATGTCACATCAGTTTCCCAGCCATTTGTGAACCGAATTCAGTTCTGTTGACGGCAAATGAAAGCTACAACATTTCTATAGAACACTATTGATTTTTTTCTAATTCGGATATTTCGTTACGAAGATATGAACTAAACAGTACTTGACAGCCTATTATCATAGTAAAAGTTTAGACTCCGATTACATACTGAGTTATTTGTGTACCGACTTTAGTTTTGTTGGTGCCAAATAAAAGTTATAAAAGCTTCAAATAACTGGTCAAAATTTTATTATGATTAGATAATCCTTCATGGAGATATGGCCAACACAATACCTGAGAGCACGAGAGCAACGAATTGTGAGATGAAAATAGACTCGCTGCAGTTCAAAACCGAACAATACCACTCACCCATCGATGCCCCTTGCATTTTATTGAGTCACATCTGGACCAGCCACACTATGCGACTCTATAGAATTACAGCAGGCTCGATTGGCTCGAGTGGTTTTGAACTGCTAGGAGTATATTTGAAAATTAAACAAAGTCTCCATTTACTATAACTACACAATTTTCAACGGACATGTACTTATTAAGCATCTTGAATCCATATCGATAATCAAAATTTACGCTTAGGATCGTCTAATAATTGATTCTGTGGACTAAATTTTATAATGTGTGTGTAATTTCTTCTTTTATATTGTATGTCTATAAACACTTTTAATGTCAATATTTTAATCACTTTGATAAACAATATGTTCAGGAATAACAAATAGTTCATTTTATAAACTGAATGTATGACATAACGAATATTCCTGATAAAAATATGTATTCCATATTGGCCACATTTGAGTTAATAATTCTGGTGAAGTGTAAGAAGGGTTCAGTCCCACCATCGGTGGATTAATTCGGGTTTTATTTGTTAAAACTCATTTCATGGCGAATTTGTTTACAAAACCAGTTACGTGCAAATTTGGGTAGCCTTTCAGATTTGGACAAAAAAATCAGTAGCTTTATTCCAGGCATGACCACATTGTTACCATAGACTACATTAGGCAGTTCTTTCTTTTTCCACATAATTAGAAATTTTTGCTGGTTTCCGTATTTTTTTCTGAAATCTTAATAGCCGGTATTGACTACACTGCGGTATTGTCACATCTTAACATCTCGTATATAATATTTTTGATTTTTTTACTACAGGCGAAAAGTCTAGTAATTCAACCTGCCAGTTTAAGAAATTTCATCTTCAACTTACGTACTCAATTAATAAAATATTTTTGCTGTTTGAAGGGAAACAACATAATGTTCACAATTGAGGTGCATTCTGTAAAATATACCTGAGAATGTTAGCACGGTGGGCAAAACTCGATTGCGACTTTATTTTAAGATGCACCTTTCAGAAACTGCAAGGTTCACCTACTAACGACTGTATTCAATTCCGAAAACAATTACAATTTTCGTCAGAGAACAGTTTGAAACTGAAACGCCATTAACATTTCGCGTATACAATTACATGTAGGATTGCAAAGTACCGCCGTGCTTCCTAATTCTAATCAGTGCCGAATTTCGTTCACATGAAACAAAACGATAAATTTCATTTCCCTAGATAAAATTAATTAAACAAATTAATTCTGTGTTTTCTTGGGATTTTATATGCATCCCTGCCCTTTGGTTCAAAATACCCTCTTTGGCGCGTTCTACCGAGTTTGTCACGGAAGATTTCGTGTGTGAATAGGCCAAATGGACAGCCTGTAATGTTCACTTTAAGATGCAATGGAGTATAATTGCCTTGATATTCCCAAATGTAGCACGTAGTAAAATGAATCTCGTCTTCTATTACCACTATAAACGTGATGGAATTTCGTAAACAAGTGGAAATGAAGCAATAAATAAAAAACCCTAACCAATTTTACTTTCTGATAAATTTTCTAACACAAGGTAAGCAATCAAATGACCACAATCAAAAATACTAAATATTAAATAACATAAAACGGGAAAAGGGAGGGACCATCAGCTCACTAAAGTAAAACGATTTGGATAGGGAGCATGGGACTGCCTCCTCCCTATTGTTAACATTTCAGGGCTCCATTTTAGTGCTGTCAGTGTGAACTTGCTTTGCGAGATTCTCTTCCATGTATTCGCATATTTGGTTTTCGCATAAGTGTTCCTGCCTAAATGATGCAGACTATACGCGGTGTGAAATTCAAATCATGTATGACGCAGATACAGCGTGCATAACGTTCGGTTCACTTTTCATCTATCACACAGACACTTTTCATCTATTGAAAATCTTTGCTTCATCGCCGCATTTCCGTGCGACAGGATTAGCACCTTTTTTAATGAATGATGAAATGATCAAGCAGTTTATTCAAACGCTGTTCTGCTCTCTAGAGTCCGGCAAGCGGCGTCTTTGGATAAGGCATCGAGCTCAGCTGCCCAAATTCTTCTTTCACTTTGTATGTACTCAGATGGTCTTTATCTACAAACGTTTCCAAATACAGCTCCAGACGCTTTTAAGCTATGTTCGTGTAATGTTGGTTACGTAACGCGTTAAAGATTATGTTTATGAAGATTTGTTGAATAGTTTCTTTTAAAAAACCACAGTAAAAGATCGACAGTCGTTGCGGAATGCTAAAACGTCTTTGTCTGAAATCTATACAGATTCGTTCGCTTTCTTGATTGCCAATTTAGAGGCAAACCTGATTTCCACAGTTGAGGCTGGCAGAAGCTATCCGTTGATTTTATTTCAATTAAAGATTTTGCTTTGACTGTCAGACCACGGACTAATTAGACATCGGACAGACGAATTGACCATGGCGCACATGGTCAAAATTTTCAGTGTATAAAGTTCCATGTATACTAGAATATCATTATCAGAGCAGTACTTCTTGTCAAAACAAAGTCAACAAAGTATATCACATGGTCACAGCTGTTGTTGGTTGTCCTGCATGAAAAGTTTCGATCGGAATACGATTGGTCTCAATTGATCAAGCGGGGTATTTTAAAGTAAAAGACGTAGAAGGAGATGTTCGCTCATCACCATGAGGCACCAGAGTGAACAACAATGTTTTTTGGCTAGAATGAAAGATATGAAGAGAAATTTTTGTTAGTCCCGCTAGTGTGCGGCAGGCTTGGAAATAAAGCAGATGTTTTTTAGGAAAATTGAGCGAAAAGCAAAAAACATCTGCTGTATTTCCAAGCGTGCCGCACACTAGCGGAACTATCAAAACTTTCTCTTCATATCCTTCATTCTAGCCAAAAAACATTGTTGTTCACTCTTGGTGCCTCATGGTGATTAGCGAACATCTCCTTCTACATCATAATCGTTACTCCTCGCACGGAGAATATATAACATAACAATTAATGTAAGTATAAGACGTCAACAACTGGGCAGCTTTAAAGTTTTCACACGCGATGATGACGAATCGAGTTCCAACAAATTCCGAATTTATCTTTAGCTGCTATTGAATAGGTCAATTCACCGTCGGGAGCAAGTTGCTGGAGGCAATGGGTTCCACCATCAGGACATTATTCAACTAGACCTGGTATCAGTACTGTTACTGTTGCAGAGCACTATAATAATCAAGTATCTGCCTATCCCGGTTCCGTTTGCTTGCAGCATTCTGTACATAGTGCACATGAGTCACGAGCAGACCATTCTACGCCTTCAAGTACAAGTGATTCAAGATGGGCTGGGAGCTACACAAACGACTGACCTACATGGGAACCTACTGGCCGTTCTTCATTGGCGTGTCCTCTGTACAGTTTCCTCTATTCATCTTTAGTGCAAAGGAAGACACGCCAAATATTTCCGTTAGGTAAGTGCTGGCACTAAATTTAAGATTCAAAATAGTTCTAATAATGCAACATTTCAGCAAAACGCCATTGAAACTGTTTTCCCTGGTAGTGGCCATTACCAATGCCATGTTTAACTGTTGAACCAAACTGGGCTGCTTCTTCGACACCAATCAATTCTGCCCAGTGACTCCCGGTGGTTCTCTGATTCCAACAGCAAAAAATACGACAACAACAACAACATCACCATCATCATCAACATCATCATCATCACCATCACCATCGGTAGCATCGATATGGGAAGGTCCATTAATTATGTCACGCAGTAAGGGGGGAGGGGGGGTTTGGGAAAACGTGACGATCCATACAAAAAATTTAAAGGTCCATACAAAAAACGTGACAAGGGGGGGAGGGGGGGTTATAAAAAGTCAATTTTTGCGTGACGTAATTAATGAATGTTCCCTATTCGCCATCGTTTACCATGGACTCCCTGGTGGTTCGTCTGCATTGTGCTCTCATGCCGTGCGGTTCTATTTCTATTTGCTGAAGGAAGTGCTATTGCTACCCAACGCTACAACAAATTTTAAACAGCACTTTTCAGTGCTAAATACTACCCAACATTTTTTGATTTCCTCTTATTCCTTTTCGATCCTTGTTAGGCCCTTCGGGTAACCCGGCTTGGATATCGCATTGGAAAATTCCTCTTCGGTCCATCGGATTCTTATAGTTATCTGCTTGGACGACGATTTGGAGAAAATTATTCTGCCACTATGGCAAATAAACGCAAACGTAGAGGGCAATCTACTGATTCGCCTTCAAATGAAATCAATGTGAGTAATCAATTTGATTTGCTCACAGATGATGAGAGTGATCCATCATCAAAACAAAATTCGAATAAACTTTCTCGATTGAGAAAGGAAAAAGTTCCCCCTATTGTGGTGACAATTTCGGATTTCCATGCATTTTCGCAAGAAATCTTAACATTTGTTGAAGGTGTGAAATATTCCCTTCAAATTTCCAGACGAGGTGAATGCCGTTTGCGTGCAGAAACCTTGGACGGATTCAAACGTCTTCTAGAGTATCTTACTCAGAAGCAATATAACTTTTTCACATACGACACCAAAGCTGAGCGTCTTTTCAAGGTTGTCTTGAAAGGTCTGCCCAGTGGTGAATCTGTGGAAGAAATTAGAACTGAGTTGATAAAATTACTTGGAACAAGCCCAGTCCAAGTAATTAAAATGAAAACGAAATCCCGGCCTGGCGATTCTCGCAAAGGGATTTCAAACGATTTATTCTTAGTTCACTTCAAGTCAAGTGAACTTAATAACCTATAAGGCTTTAGAAAAAGCAAGCCTTTTGCTCCATGTCGTAGTGAACTGGGAACATTTCAAGAAGCCTGGAGCAAACTTCCAAAGCCTCACCCAGTGCCGTAAGTGCCAGGGATGGGGTCACGGAACAAAGCATTGCCATATGGTTGGTAAATGCATGAATTGTGGTGATTCCTCACACACAAAGGACAACTGTCCTGTAAAGGAAGATCCTAAAAAATTTAAATGTTCGAATTGTGGTGAAAACCATAAATCAAATTTTTGGGAATGCAAGACTCGCAAAGCAATTTTGCAGTCGCGCACTAAACGACAGGTAGGAAACAATATACGTTCCCGACCAGCTACTACCCATTTTGCAGCTGTTAACATCGATCAGCCAAGCACAAATTCCTACCAAACCGTCGGTAGAAACAGTGGACAGGGTTTTCCATCCGCAACTTCAAACGATCAACGAGCAGCAAATACTATTTCGATACCTGCAGGTACCAACAGGGTTCATTCTGCAAACCCTACATTCTTACCCAACCGTGTTGTTAACAATGTTCAACATGTAAATGGACCTACCTATGCTTCCGTTGCAGCGGGTAGGAACCAAAACCAAAATTCCCACGGAACTTCTAACCAAAATTCCCACGGGACTTCTGATGAATTCGATTTAGGTAGCATATCCGCTCCTAAATTAGAATTTTTACAGCAATCGTTAATCGATATGATAACCGATATGCTAAAAACTAATTCCATGTTTGATGCTATTCAAACTGGTATTAAATTTGCCAATAATATTGTCATGACATTGAAATTCAGTAATGGATTTTAAGTCATTAAATATTTTGAATTGGAATGCTCGATCCATCAGAGATAACGAGGACGAGCTATTTAATTTTTAAGAGTTCATAACGTGCACATTGCTGTTATAACTGAAACTTATCTCAAACCTGCTCATAAGGTCAAAAGAGATCCAAATTATTTTGTCTACCGCAATGATCGCCTTAATGGAGCTGGTGGTGGCGTTGCCATCATTGTCCATAGGCGAATCAAACATCACATTCTTTCTTCATTTGAAACCAAAGTTTTTGAAACTTTGGGGATTTCAGTTGAAACAAAATTTGGCCAATTTACTTTTATAGCTGCCTATTTGCCTTTCCAATGCACTGGCCAGCAAAAGAACTGGCTTAAGGGTGACCTTCAGAAACTTACCCGTCATAGGTCTAAATTCTTCATTATTGGTGATTTTAATGCAAAACACCGTTCATGGAATAATGCTCAAAGCAATTCCAATGGTAATATACTATTTGATAATTGTTCTGCGGGTTATTATACTATACAATATCCAAACAGCCCAACTTGCTTTTCTTCTGCAAGAAACCCCTCAACTATTGATTTGGTCTTAACTGATTCATGTCAACTTTGTAGTCAATTGATTACCCATGCTGACTTTGGATCTGATCACCTTCCAGTTACATTCGAAATATCTCAAGAAATCATTTCTAATTCCATCAGTTCTACTTTCAACTACCATAGAGCTGATTGGGATCAATATCAAACATTTATGGAATACAACTTTGATCCTAATGTTCCATTGCAAACAAGAAATGAAATTAATAATGCTCTTGAATCTCTGGCCTTTTCAATAGTTAGAGCAAGAGCAGCTTCAGTACCTAAATGCGAGGTTAAATTCGATTCAGTTATAATTGATGACGATCTTCAGCTCTTGATTCGTCTGAAAAATGTACGTAGGCGTCAATATCAACGAACACGTGATCCCGTTATGAAAGTCATATGGCGAGATTTACAAAAGCAAATTAAAAAACGCTTCTCTGCCCTGAGGAACAAAAACTTCGAAAATAATGTGTCAAAATTAGATCCGAGTTCCAAACCTTTCTGGAAACTCTCTAAAGTCTTGAAAAAACCTCAAAAGCCTATACCAGCACTTAAGGAAGGTGATAAAATTTTGCTCACAAATGCGGAAAAGGCTCAAAAACTTGTTAAGCAGTTTGAGAGTTCCCATAATTTCAGTTTGGGACTTACTAGGTCCTATTGAGGAATCGGTTTCCAGGGTGTATCTGAATATTTTCTCTCAAGAAAATATTTTTGATGATTCCTGGGGAACCGATTTGGATGAAGTAAGAACTATAACTAAAAAATTTCAAAATATGAAAGCACCAGGTGATGATGGAATTTTCTATATCCTCATAAAAAACTCCCTGAAGTACTTTGTCTTTCTTGGTAAAACTATTTAACAGATGTTTTCATCTAGCATACTTTCCAGATAAATGGAAAAATGCAAAAGTCATACCAATTTTGAAGCCAGACAAAAATCCGGCTGAAGCTTCCTAGCTACCGACCGATCAGTTTGCTTTCTTCAATAAGTAAGCTTTTTGAAAAAATAATTTTGAATAGAATGATGCTTCATATCAATTCAAACTCAATTTTTGCTGATGAACAGTTTGGTTTT